>VZTR01015605.1:175303-223237 GCA_013400775.1 Chaetops frenatus
CCAACAAAACCCCACACCCACAAAAATTATTGTTAAAAATCAGCAGTTTGTGGTAAGGATCTGAGAGCAAGGTTTCACCCCTGGAAGCTGTAAGCAGCTAATAATTAGATTTCCAGGCCTTGCTGTGACTCTTTATGGGTTTTTCAGTCTCCAGGTTTGTAACTAACCTGTAAATGATCTGCTGCGGCCTCGGGAAGCAAACTGAACCCACGGGGAGGGGGCTTAGAGCATTTCCATTAATACCTTTAAAAACCAAAATTGACAGGTGTTTTCAAACAGGCCTCGAGTGAAAAAAAAAAAAAAANAAAAAAAAAAAAAAAAAAAAAAGGAATTTTGAGGGCCTGTGCAATCTCTGCAGCTGATATCTTCTCCATATGGGCCTGAAGTGCTCTGCAGCCAAGGAGCTCTTGGAGTGCTCGAGCTGCTCTGACGGAATCTCACAATGTGCCTCTGGACTGGGGTGGACAGAGCACAGCTAAAATTCCTGGCTAGGAAATACATCACTTATAAACAAACCTGCTCCAGGAAAAAAGTCATGGAAAGCACTGAAAGCAGTCACATGGCAATGCAAGATGTCAGCAAATGTCTTTTCTTTTTACCCCTCCCAAAAAAGCTGAAAGTCAGCGTGATTGAATGTCTTGTGCCTGCTTCCTTATCAGGAGTACTTTTTTTCTGGATGTTTATCTGAAAAAGGACCATATAAAATTAGAAAAAATGAAAGGAAAAAAAGAAAAAACAAGCCTACTCTCACTCTGCTAAATCACTAAATCAATTGCAAACACAGCACTGAATGCACTCCCAAGTCAAGATCTGGTAGGATATGATTATTAAAAGATGCCTCTGCCCAAATTAAGGTGCAAATGGGACCATAGGCCAAAGTAAATAGTACAGATTTTATTTAACAGAAAATGTGAGGTAGAGAGAGGCAGGGAGGAGAGAAAGAGACAGATTAAGTAGAAAGAAAGCCACCACTATGTGGGCTCCTGCAGCATCCCTTCAGTGACCCTGAGTTCTCTTTATAAATTCTACTTGATTTATCCTCATAAAGTTCTCAGACATGTTTAGCATTTACAGTTCCAAATGGAATATGTTCTTGAAGATTCCATTTTTTTACTGTGCACTGAAAAATCTGTTTAAAACCCTGTACAAAATTTAATAAGAAAGTGGTAAATGTCTGGAGCAAGAGCGACCTTGGTTAACATTGGATAATTTTAATTCACTGTTCCTGTGTCATTATGAAATTAGATTTCTTGTTCTCCCAATTGAAAAACACCCCCTGAACAAAAGCAATGAGGTATTTCATAGGATGATTCAGATGCAGAATATCTTACAGCAGCAAGGAAATTCAAAGCTAAAGCATGTACCATCATATACTCCATTTTTCACCTTTAACATTTACCATTCCAAAAAGCAGCCTGTGCCTCTCTGTGGATGCTCACACATTTAGGCACCACAAACATCCAAAGTAGCAGCTGGAAAAGGGCAAAAAGGACTCAGAATTAAGTCTGTAAGCCCTGAGCCAGAGGACAGCAGCTGTTATTTGGTTATTTGTGTTAGTTAAGTTGTATAAGTAGCAGATCATTTTCCACCCTAACACAATTATGCTCTTGCAGAAGTTATTGTTGTTGCTTTTAATTGCCTGAGGATGGTTTAATGCTATTAGCAGGATATCTTCAAAAAGGAAATTAAGGATTGCGAAATGCTGCATGATTGTGGGAGTGAATATATTGTTGTTCCACTACTGGAATCCACAGCAAATAGTTCAACAGTGAATTTTGTTATATTATAATTAAATTCTCAGTGGAAAAATACAAGCATGCCAATGCAGGTGTCTTGGTTTGCATCAGAAAGTCATGTGACTCTACAAGCTGCTTTGAGCCATAAAATACTCTGATATTTAGGACCTTAGCAAATCTTCAGGACAGAGCTCGTATTGAGATTATAATTTTGTGAATTGCTTCAGATCATATTTTATTAATCACAAATATTTCAGAGTACTGCAAAAGAAAACCATAATCACTTGTTCTCATTTAAAAGTGATTTAGGATGTAAGTTCAATAAAGTCGTCACCATTTCATCATTTCATCATTTTTAATTCAGTATACAGGGTAAAAAACAGCATTGGTTGTGGAGACATCAAGATATCAGCTGTCTGTTCTTAATGCAACAGGTCTCTTGTTTGAATTACAGTTTTGAAGGTCATGACTGAGCAGAACAATTTTAACACAACTTCCCAGCAAGCTCTGCCTGTTTCCTCCTCTCAGCTGCCAGACTCCACATGTAGCTCATATCTACCAGCCTCAGGTCAAGCAGATCAGGTATTTTATAGTTCTTTTCTAAAATTTGTTAAATCAGCCCAGCTTCTTCAACAAATCAGCTGAAAGAGGTCCTGTCTTTAAAGCTGCTGTAGTACCATAATGAGAAGGAAGAAGGTCAGGTGTTCAGGGCCATCAAAGTCACAAAAGAAGTTTACAGTTACAGTTCTTACTGAAAATGAAGCAAGCTTCCAACACAAGAAAGGAAAAGTGTTTTGGGAAAGCAAGCAGGGGGTCTGGCAAACCACAGAAGACAAACACATGTGCCCTTCCATAGATTGCATGAGGTGTTTTAATGAAGTGGAGTTTTGAATTTTCCAAATTTTGCAAGACATGGGTGGAACTGGAAGACTGTTCAGTTCAAACCTTTACAGGCAGAGGGGAGAGAAGAACACTTTTTACCAATCAGAAATTTCTTTCCAGTTTCAGTTGATAATTATAGTGAGTTTGCAGAGTTCAAGAAAATCAAAGGCCTCTGCAATCAGTCCAGACAAATATTTTTCTTGGTGTGCTCTATCACTTGGACAAGCTGCTTGTCGTTCACCTGTTACCTTCACATACTACATAACTTATATAAAGATTATTTTCCAAATTCCATCTGTGTATTTTGACTGTGGACTACTGTCTATATAAAGACCACCAATATCTTGCCAACCACAATTTCATGAGCTGTTTCTTAAAGAAAATACCAAAACAAAGCACCCATTTCTTTGAATCACAGAATGATTTGGGTTGGAAGGGACCTCAAAGATCATCCAGTTCCAATCCAGTTCCAACAGTGGACACCTTCCACTATTCCAGGTTACTCCAAGCCCTGTCCAAGCTGGCCTTGGACACTTCCAGTCCAGTGGCTGTTTAGAAATCTGTGTGCCATGAATTAATGGCCACATGCCAGGCCCTGGTCAGGTGTTGCTCACCAGTGGTCCCCAAAGGACAAAGGGATGGCACGAGGCTGAGGAGATGCCAGGAGCTTGTTCCCTGCAGGACCTGCTCTGTGGATAAACAGAGGACCTTTCCCTCTCAGCCTTGAAGTTTGGATCTTCTCACACCCGGGCATTTGTTCAGATGTTGGTTCAGCCTGTGTCAAATATTTGAATTTTTACCATGTCTACCCAACCATTTCAGTTCTCTCCATTATCTCACATAGGGATCAGAGTGAGTTTAAAAGCACACCCATGACCCACCCACAGTACAGTCTCCAGTGCTATCCTAGTGCTGAGTGTAGCTCTAACTTGGCTTCTGATTTAGATTAAAATAACCAAACAGATGCACAGCTTAACCTACTTCCATCCTAAGGATACAGGGAACTTTACTCCCAAGGGAATTCAACTGTGCCAAGGTCCACCAAGAAACATCTTTGAGGTCTGGGAGTGAAGCCATCACTGCAGCGCCTGCTCTGCCCCTGGCCCTACAAGGACCTTTTCTTCTTTCTCTGTCCTTCTCCCAGGATCTGGTCCTTGGAACTTCACCTGGGCTCCAGTCCCATGCCCTGGGGGTCACAGAGGAGAAAGTGGAAGTGCAAGGGGAACAACCCTGACTCTCCTAAACCCCAGGCTCTTGTCCCTCCTACTCGAGCCAGTTGAGAAATCTACTGATCTGCTGCTAATCTCCGAAGAGTCTCTTCCAAACCACACCATCCTGGCTCTGACTTCACAAAAATCTCCCAATCCAACAGAAGTGAGGCTTCTCCAAGCACCAGTCACAGTCACAAACTGTGGTTTCTCGTAGGTGGAGGCACAGTCAAAGGCTTGGCTGGGTCTGGTGCCTTCCTGGCCTTCCCAACACCCATGGGAAACACTTTGGCAAAGGGAGAGCACCCAGCACCAGTGATGTCACTGCACTGGCTGAGGGGGACACACACACAGAGCACAAAACCTTCCACAGGGTGTGTGGGTTCTGCCCTGTAGCTTTTTATTCTTTTGGGTCAAACGTGGCAACTACGAGGCCTCTCCCTGTTTGTAGCCACAAAACATCAGAGGTCACACACACAGATCCTTGGGCAGAAAGGGAATTTATATCCCACTGCCAGACCCATTAGAAACAAATAATCAGTGTTCCAAATAATTAGTATTTCAGGCTGCAGGGACTCTCTCCAAGAGCCTTGCTTTCTGTTACACCTCGCTGCCCTGCTCAAAGGTCACAGGAAGAAATCTGTGAATGAACTGGAATTCAAATCCAGGTCTCTTAGACACCAAATTTATTACAATTCTATAATTAATTTATCCTATGCAAAAAAAAAATGTTATGCATCTTATTTTAATATTTGGAAGCAAGGCCTTCTGGTTTTTATATTCCATCCTCGGCATCAGTTCCATAAATACTTTCTGCATGTGACTGATCCCACACAGGGTCTGAAATCAGACTGCTAAAACACATGGCTGCAAGATCGAGGCCTAGATTTGTTTTCAGACATTTTTATAAGAAGTTGATTAGCTTCTTAACCCCTAGGCCACATCTCAGAAGTTTTTAAGGAGGAAACCAAAGGTGTGCCAAAGCCTGGGCAGATACCTGCCCTATCTTCTTTTCAGTGTCCCAACATGCTCTGTTAAAGCAACAGCTTGTTCTCCCCTCAGAAAATGAGTGAAAATAGCCAGAAATATGAATATATGGATCAGTGGTAACCCCAATGAAAAAAATGTAATTAATTTTTACATCCTTTAGTAAAGTATATCACTCTTTGCAGCTGTTATCACTTGTTACACCTTCTTGGAAGGAAAACTGTCCCATGAGAGAAAATCACCTGCAATCCCCTCATCAGAGTGAGCAACAGCAGCAGCAAGCCTGGATCAGGGTAGGGTTTCATCATAGTAACAAAGAGTGAGTGAGTTTAGCTCCAAAACTGGACCAGGCCCAACCCCTGGGGGCGGCCATCTCTCCATCCGCAGTCCTGCACTGCCATCTGCAGCTGCCTGACAGTATTTCAGCTTCTCCACCAGCAGGCTCAGTGGCAAGCAGACATTCTTCCACAAATATTATCATGCTAAAATAACCAAAATATTCCTCTTTTTCAAGATTATGTTTGTACTTTCTCCAGCTTTTTTTTTTAAACTGTTTGCTTTATCTCATTACTCCACTGTAGAATGGTTTGGGTTTGATGGGACCTTAAAGATCATTTAGTTCCAACACTCTGTCATCCATGGGACACCTCCCACTGTCCCAGGCTGCTCCAAGCCCCATCCAGCCTGGCCTTGGACACTTCCAGGGATCCAGGGGCAACCACAGCTTCTCTGGGCACCCTGTGCCAGGGCCTCCCCAGCCTCCCAGGCAAGAATGTCTTCCTCATATCCAAACTAAACCTACTCACTTTAATTTTAGAGCCATTCCCCCTGGGTTCTGTCCCTCCATCCCTTGTTCCCAGTCCCTCTCCAGCTCTTCTGGAGCCCCTTTAGGCCCTGGAAGGAGCTCTGAGGTCTCCATAGAGTTTTGTCTTCTCCAGGCTGGAGAACCCCAGCTCTCTCTCAGCTGATCTTCACTGGAGAGATGCTCCAGCCCTCAGATCATCTTTGTGGCCTCCCCTGGACTTGCTCCATTTAATTGCCAGAGCAAAGGCCTGGGGGAATGCATGTGGAAATTTAAACTGTAGCACAGGGATCAGTTAAATAGGGAAACATGGCAAGAAAATGACCCGTGACTTGTTTAATACCAAAAGTGCTTTTTGCACAAAGTGCTTCAAGGAAATGATTTGTAAGAGTACAACTAATCCCACCTGCCAGTGTGTGTCCTTGCAAGTGTTAGCACAGCAAAACCGAAGCCAGAACATAAAGATCAAGGATACTTCAGTATTAAAAGCTATTTTTAACAGGAGGTAAATTACATTCCCTGACATCATTTTTTATCTTAAATATTTTGCCCTGTGTGAGAGACTCAATGCAAAGAAAAAGAAGATGTATGGCTATATGGCAGGACAAATTGCAGTGGTATATGAAGAGATTGTGTTACCAGAGATATTAGAGTTTAAAATACTGCCTGAACAGGGGCAGGACTGTGCTTGAATTTTTATGTAGCCAGACTGACATCTTGTGGTTTGTGCAGGACATCTGAACGTGAATCTGAGGGGAATTGCACTTTGTTAGAGCATTGCAAAGTTACACACTCTTCTTTCAGTAGGACAGTGTGTGACTCCTCACTGTATCATTGGTTGCAGCCAATGATACAGTGGAAAAAAAAGGAAGTTTGGAATTACAGAATCACAGAATACCCTGAGTTGGAAGGGACCCACAAGGATCATTGAGTCCAACTCCACTGAATGCCTCCTGCACCTGCAGTGTGAATTCTCACAGAAATGGAGAAAAACTGGGGCCCCTGTTATGCACAGGTAGCAGCTGCTAATGCCATAAATGCTGTGCACGCTGCCAAAGAACAATTCCAAGCAAGAGCACACCTAAAGCTGGGAAGTATCCAAAGTATCATCTGTCCCTCTCTCCGTGGAGGATGAAGAAGGAGTGAGACCTGTCTCTGAACCCAGAAAACTTGGGCTGACCCTAACTAAGGAGCAAATGTCCCAACAATCCTTGCAAGGCCTTGCAATCCTGGTGCCTGGGCAAATGTTTGTGCTCAGGCTTCCCACACTGGGGAGCTGGGAGCTCCATGTGGGTGTAGTCCCCCAAGGACAAGTGGCACAAGCAGAACACTGCCAATAAAAGCTGGATTTCTTTCCTCCCTATTTTTAACATGAGAGAACAGAAAGGGAGGAATTAAGGTCACCATGCTCGGAGAGGTGTTTCTGAGGGCAGCCTGCAGCCACGTGCCCAAGCACATCAAATTACTCCGGCTGAAGTTACAGGGAGTCAGCAGCTCGAGCTGGCCTGGAGCAATGAACTCAGCCAAGAGTCTCCCACTCAGCTCCACTCCTGCACCTCCCACACAGCCTGGATGAAATGTCCTTGCTGTCCCAGCTGGGATCTGCTCTTCATCAACACCTGACATTCACACCAAATTGTAGTTTAATGTCTATCCCTAAACACATAAAGCTTGCTGATAAAAATGGACAGGGAGCTATTTGGTTACAGTTACTAAGGCACCCATTGGGAGGACTTGGTGTTCACATCTCTGAGCCCCTGGTTGTTTCCATCCTTCCCAACTCTGCTCCCAAGCCATTTCTCAGCTTCTTTGCACTTTGAACAAACTCTGCCCATAAAATGTCCAAAGTCCTACCACAGGAAGGGCAAAGGGTGGGAAACACATCCCTCAACATATTCCCTTCTTTTTCCCACAAGATGAGTCAAGATTCTGGCCTCAAAAGGGGCAAATATTCAAATCAGGGTATTTAAAAGCAGAGCTGAAGAGCTCTGTGGGTGAGAGGGTGCCATGTCTGCATGAGCTCCCCCAGCTCTGCCCTCTGTTCCCAAAGCACCAGCCTTGTCCCACAGCCATGAACAAGAGACAACAGCAGCTCATTCCAGTTCCTGTTTTCCATTTATCTTTATAACAAGCCCTTAAAACACAAGCGTTTTCTAAAGACTGAGAGATTCACCTATCACTATTGTGAGGTAGTGGTCAGTATTTGGAGATCTCTGAACTTCCCTAAAATCCAGAGCAGCCATCCCAGCCACCACTGGCAGCACTAGCACTGCTAAAGCCAAGAGAGGCTCACATTCATAGCACTTTATACCAGGCTTGAAGCTGCATAGGTCACTTTTAAACAGGATAAATACTCCTGAAGCATTACTGAAGCTGCTGGGAACCACAGGTGCAAGCACAGCAAAGTTTTCAGGGTGAGGCAACACTTTACATTAGAACCACTGATAAAACTGGAATAACCAGGCACAAAGCCTTCTCACACAAAAGGGCCTGTGTGTCCTAAATCTAGTCTGATTTTTCCCACATGTACAAAGTAGCCCAACAGAGGATGGTATTTCTCCCTAGAAACCTTCCCTCAGTCAGGAGAGACCATCACAAACAAAGGATAACTGCTGGTGGCACCAACACCACTCAAGGCCTGCCCCAGGTCTGAAGAACCAGACAAACCAGCAGCCATGCAAGCTCTTTTTCAGAAAGATGCCTACAAATAAGGCCTCTGCCCTTCCTCTTCTTGCAGTGTTTTCAATTAGTGTGCCAGGGAACAGAAGCTCTCACCACAGGCACCATCTTGTCCCATTAGGGGAGTCTGTGGTAAAGCTTTGTCTTCTTGGGCTCCCTTGTTAAATGTTACAGCACCATGTGGTAGAGATCCTGATTCTCAGCTGTCCAAACCCATTCTATAATTATCTGCAGAAGGACAATGCTATTGAGAAGTGGCCTCATCAGCAAGGTCAGGGCCTGCACCTTCTCCAGGGGGAAAATAGTGCAAAGAAAGAGGACAAAGGCTGGTATGTGTGGGCTTTGCTGGCTCTCAGGGCTTCAGGAAGGGGTTTAGACAAGGCTCTGCAGGCTCTAAGATGTAAGCTCAGGGCTGCTGTGTCCCATATTGGTGTGCAGCACTGCCCAAGTGAATGTTATGTTTCTTTTGAGCTACCATGAGCTGTACCAGACAGCCAAGTGACAGCACACTGGATTTTTGATCCATGGCTCATCCTAACAGGTGAGGTTCTCCTTTTTCTTGTACCATAAACATGTACAGATTTTTCTTCAGGTGAACTTGCAGAACGTAATATCACATTGGGCCTGGACAAATGAAGAGGAAAAATGAGGATCTTCAGCTTCGTCCAGCACCAAAATATTTTGTGTTCTTGGAGATATCCAGCAGCAGTCAGCATAACCTCTGTGCAGCTGAAGGAAATCCTTTCAGGGCTAAATTCTTTACAAGCAAAGCCTCAGGGGTCAGACCCAGCCTCCTCTACACTCCCTAGGTAAGTGCTGCTCGTAGTTATTTGAGTTGGTTTCCAGCAGCATTTATATGGTCTTAATTATGCAGAGCCCACACTGCTGTTAATTACAGCCAAAGATAATGCACATGCAGCACACCCAAAACATTACCCTGTGAAACTGCAGCTTTGCAATAATTGCACTTCGTTTTATGCAGTTTCCCTTATGCTACTCTGGATGGATTTTCATTCTCTGCCCAGGAGCATTCCAATCCCTCCAGTAGCAAACAATAAATGAATCTTAGGAGGCTCTAGTGTACTTAGGAGGCTCTGGTGAACCTATGAAAAGAGGAGATTTATTTCTGAACTTGGCACTAGGCACGGCGTGCCTAGTAAATGTCAATTTGTGTATGTGGGAGCATCTGACACTACTCAGCAGCACATGGCTGGGGCCAAGAATTTGACTGACTCTGGCTGATTTGGAAGCCTAAAAATATTCTTTTATCAATATCCACTTTTTTGTGCTGATTTGCATCCTAGCAAAACCCTAAGCAGGCAGTGGTTTCATGGGAGAGTGGCATGACCTGCCATAAACAGTGTGATGACACATCTTGCACCACTGCATACTTTGATTTTTCATTGTTTGTCTGTTCTAAATCTGCTGGAATCAGACACATTTTAATCTCTTCTATTGTTTTGTCTTCATTTACATGCAGTGCCCAAAGGGCTAGTGGCAAGCAGAGATGCAGCTAAATAAGAAATGCTTTGTTTTTACTACTGTAGCTCCTACCGTGGGCCCAATTCTCCTCCCATTGACGTCAACAGTAAATCTTCCAATGGATTCAGTGAGAGCCAAAAATCTCTGGTCACACCCTGTTATGTTTTATACCCACAGTACTGTGGGCTCCAGCTTCAAATTCTGGCTTTTATTACAATATGAGAAACACAGGGGACTTTAAAAGAGGGTTTGATGATAAATGTGTGCATTTACTTGGCAAGATGCTTCGTTTGTCATTAGAGCATGACAAAGGTAAGTGCTAAAATAAAATCTTCAGAAAGACCAAGAAAAGAATTTTTCTTAGAACAACATGGTAATAGTGCACTATAATAAAGCAGTAGAATACTTAAATGACACCCTAAGTTTGCAGCTTGGACATGCCAATTTTTCTCTTATCAGTCCTCAGCTGGTGACTCTCAGTGCTGCCTTATCACTTTCAATTTCACCCACTGGGCCTCTTAATTTCTCTTTAGTGTTCATGTTGATCCCTTTTCCTAGTTCTCTCACCCTATTTCCTTCATTTTTTTTATACTCTTGTCTGCTCACTGCTTTCCTTCTGTGTTTGCTGCCTCTTAAAGCCCTCTCTGTTATGAAGGAGCCCAGCTTCACACTTGAAAATTTTCTTTCTCTCTTTTGTCAACTTCTGTACTTTCTCAAGACCAAAATCACATACTGCTTTCAGGACTGCTCCTTCTCCCTGCACTTTCTTCATTCAGCTTTGTTTCTTCTTCCTTAGCACTTTGATATGTCGTCCATAAATTAATTGGCTTTCACAGACAACTTCTCCAACAGGAGAGTTCAGCCTGCCTCGTCTGAGGGACTCTGCAGGTCACAGATCTGCACTGACCAGACTCTTGCCTGTCTCCATTTTTAAGTCAGGCTGCAAACCAGGTAAAAGGAAGATTTCATGAATTTTGCACAATGATACCTCAGTCCATGTCACACTTCAAACTCCTCACCCTCAAGGAATGACTCCAACAAGTAAACCAAGCCTACAAAAATGCCATTGTCAAGAGATTTCAGGTGCCAAGCAATGAAGAGTAAGAGGATGTCACGTTTTTTGTGGAGCTGCAAACTGTAGGGACAGTCAGCAAGGTGGCACTCAGCACATCCCACATCCCATTTTCCTGACAGAAAATCAGGAAAAAATTTTCCTCTGTGCCACCAGGGAAAATTTATGTCCCTTGAGGAGAAGCTGCAGAATCCACCTTCACATGTGTTAAACATTCCTGGAAATGCTGGCAGGGGGTTTAAGGGCAATATTAGTGGAAGTCAGTGGTCAGTGAAGGCAGACTCCTCCAGCAGGGAGGCTGGACTAGATGACCCCCAATAGCCTTTTCCAACCTGACCCATTCTGCCATCCTGGGATTTGCCAGAGCCTGGGGATGCAGGAAACATGCACTTAAAATGCTGTGCAATGTCCCTTGCTTTCAATGAGCCAGCAAGTGAAACTTCCTGTCACAGGCCAGAATAATCTGTGGCTTTTGAGGAGCAAAATCTTGCAGATCAAGAAAAGTTGTAACACCACATAGACCAACCTGCTGCCTGGAAGGAAATACTTCCAGAACAATCAGCCTTGAAACACGAATTTTGCAATTTCTGCATGATCATCATCATGCTTTTAACAGGTCCTCTGGAAAACTCAACAGAATGCAGGTTATCTGGCATTATAGAGGTGTATCACAAGATTAGAAAACTTAGTTATTGCAATCCCATTCTTTGAACCACCCCACCTTAGCCTCTAAATTACATGTGACTGCAACTCTTAATAAGTAACAAGAGCTGCACTTGTGCTCTGGCAAGCAGATCTGTAAAATTAATGTATTCCTGCTGATATTAAGAGTCACAATACTTCTTTTCCTCCTGAAGTAGATATTTATTCTTATTTCTGCCCCTTCTGAGTACTGCAAAGCCACATCCATTAAGGAACAATGAGTTCTGCTCTGCATCATGTTTCCATATGTTCTGCTGTTGTGCATCGTGAGATAATGGATTTCTGCTCTGCATCACGTATCAATGTGCTCCAAATCCAAGGCCATAATCCTGTCTCTCCAGACAGCCTCTGCAAGACAAGGAATGAAAAAGATTAACCAGAAACAGAATCTGAAGAATGTGTGCTTGCAATATATAAATGCAATACAAGGCACGGTTTGGCTGGTGGGAAGTTATCGTGACAAGAAGAAGTCAAGGAGAATGCAGCTTGAATTTCAAGAAGATCAGGAGCCTGCAGAGCTGGAAGATGGCCAAATGTGTCTTATGGACTCAACAAAATGCCATAAAAGCTGCTGTTACATAGGCATGAAACTATATCATGCCATGTTTTCTGTGCTATTGTTTAGGGTATGAGCTCAGTAATGTAGAAGGCCTTTCAGCACGTATTTTGTATTTACTTTGTTTTTCCTTCATGTAAATAAAAAAAACAAAACAAAAACTCCAGAGAACGGAGGAAGAAAAATCCTGATTGTTCATCTAAATTGTTTTATTGCTCTTTCAATTCACACTTTCACTGTTGCAGTTTTGGGCCAGAGGTTTTTTTCTGCGTGGCTGAGCTCTTAGGCCAGCAGCACATCTGGAAACCCACTGCAGATGGATACCAGGAGTGGGCAGAACTGGAAAACTGCATTTGAATGGGTAATGTATAGCCTTACTACTGGCACAAAATCAGTCCCACAACAAAGTCAGAAAAATAAACCAGAGTGTTAACAAAAGATGCAAAACTAATAGAAAAGAGGTCAAGCATTATCCCAAATGCTGTATTGACCCTGAGGCCAGCTCCTCCATTAGACACACTTC
Organism: Chaetops frenatus; assembly: GCA_013400775.1. NCBI lineage: Eukaryota > Metazoa > Chordata > Aves > Passeriformes > Picathartidae > Chaetops > Chaetops frenatus. The sequence goes on from VZTR01015605.1 coordinate 187,933, forward strand.
TGTTTTAGTTCAGTGAGGGCAGGGGAGGGGTGGAAGAAATAAATATTTATTTGTATTATTTACAGCCCTGTCTTTCTTTATGAAAACAGTAGGAAACCAGAATAGATACCCTTCAGCTTATGGCAACTGCAAGCAGACTATAAATGGCAATAAACATTGAGTTAGGGGCTTAGTCAGGGGATTTTATGGCAGATGCTCAGGGCAAGAGACATTTCAAATCCTTCACGGTCCTGGAGACACGGAGTTCCCAGCTCCCACCCTGAGAGTAAAGATTTGCTGGTTTTACAAGCTAATCAAACCATGGTAATTTCTTACGAAGATAGCACAGCAATAGGGTAAATTATGTGGAGGTTTTCTTCTGCAAGTAACCACAAATTGCTACACACTACGAGTAACCACAAATTGTAAGTGCCATTTGCAAGTACTTACAGTACCAGGAGTCCCTTAGACTAAAGAGCACTGAAATATTGAGTCATACACGCTCAAAAATCATCCTTTGCAAAAAATGGAGAAGTAGTTTTTGGACTCAGCCTACAGACACTTAATGTTTTATTATACTTTAATCAAAGCCCAATTAGTCATAAGATAAATTTAAACAGACTTCAGCAATAAAATGTCTGTCTCAGGCTTGTCTTACGCAACTGAAGAGCAAAAGAATAAGGGGTTTTTTAATGGAAAACAGTTTTGTTTGAGTTAAAGAACATTTATAAAATCAGCTGCCAAATCACAATCTTTGTAAAGGAAAAATATTTTAATTGGCTTTCAAATTTTTCCTGATGAGGCAAATTTGTTATCTTTTCCATCTGTGCACCTAAAGGCATCCTCTGGCTGGAAGGAGTTCTTCAGGTAGTATGTTAGTGCTGTCATTATTATTCTTAGCATAATATCTGGGCTATTGTGGGAGCTCTATGGAATGTTTTCCTGATGGCACACAAATCTTGTCAGCAAATGCACTCCAGTCTGCTCTCAGCTGGTGCGTAGTAAAGATAAATAACCAAGGAATTCTCCATGTGACTTCACGCAATATCCTTGGTAAACTATTTATTATGTCTGGGGCTATACAATGCCCTGTCTCCCACTCTCCACTTTGCACAATTTAGTGATTAATGGTTAAAAAAGGCAAAAGCCCTGCCAGTTTGAACAAAAAGTCCTGGGGACTTGATACAGCTGGGCACGGTTCTCAATTGGAGGAGGCGCCAGTAAAGAAGGTTACTGATCTGCTCCAGCCATGAGAGATCAGGATTTCAGCTTGGACAAACTACACAGAGCCCAGCACGGTCAGCAGCCAGCTCAGGAGTCCCAGGATGTCCCTGGATGTTGAGGATCCTGGTCTGGTCCAGTGTCACAGCTCACTCTGAGACAGCCCTGTGATGGTAGGGGGGATATTGTACTCACAGCTACCTCAGCCCCGTGTGTCCCTTCTGTTCCTGGGTGTTCCTTGTGTCCCTGGGTGTCCCTGGGTGTCCCTGCATGTCCCTGGGTGTTCCTTGTGGCAGGGAGGGCTCAGGGCAGGGCCCAGGCTCTGCTCCATGGCCCAGCAATGGCATCACAGGAACAGGCAGGGACTGATCCCAGCAATTCCCCTGCACAGGAGGCAGAAATTCTGCCCTGGGCAGTGCCCAGCCCTGAACAGAGACCAGAGAGGCTGTGGGGTCTCCTCCCTGGGGATATTCCAGAACATCTGGACACACTCCTGTGCCCTGTGCTCTGGGATGGCCCTGCCTGAGCAGGGAGTGGCACCAGATGCCCCTTCCAGCCTGAGCCATCCTGGAATTCTGTAGGCATCATTTGCCAGGCCTCAGTTCAGCAAAAAGGCTTTTGCATGTGGTTAATATGAGTTTGCTGAAGGTTCCTGTGCGGAACACAAGGCAAATCTACTCAGCTGGGATGGGGAATAACCCCTCTCTTCAGCAGAAGACATTTAATAACCTGCAGGCAAGGTCTAGGACCCTACATCTGCAGAGTTTTAATCAATCAGTGTGAGGGGAACCCTTAATTTGCAAAAACAAATCCTCTTCTCTTGCACATATAAGTGAAATATGGAACTTCTTTGCAGTCCTTCATGTGCTGCAAATGAGGGGTGGGCCAGAATTCTTGCAAAACAGAATCATAATTCAGAGGTATTGAGATTGGCCAGAAAATCTTAAGACTTCCTAAACCAGGTGCTTAATTTGGAATCTTGGTGTCTTAGGACTTTTATAAATATCAGGAATTGCTTTAGGGAGCTTGTTTAGTTGATTTGGACTTCCTGCCATTTTCATAAGACATATGAAATATAAACTGCTTCCTTGCATCCCTGCAGAAATTCCTGCCTGTTCAGCTGCTGCTGAATTCTAGACCCACCTAGATAGATCCTGGTTTCAGTCACCAATCCTGAAACCAAGCCTGGACAAGAAAACCCAACACAACTCTGTCTTTTGTTATGAAGTGTCCCACTCCACCTCATCACAGTGCAGAGATATCACAGCACTCTGAGAAAGCAGTGCAATGTCCAGGCAGAAACAGGGAGAAGAGCAGTGTTGGAATGATGAGAAGAGCAGGCAGCTCTCCAAAGACAGGAAAAAGAATAACTGAAAAAAACACAAATGCAAATATGGTCTTTCCCAGAAGACAGAGCTCAAAACCAGAACAAGTAAAGGTACTTTATGTTGGAAATTCTGCTGTGATTTTATGATCTGCAGTTCAGGAGTAGTCAATCCTTTGTTTTGGTAGAGTAACAAAAACAAAGGACAAGGGATGAAGTAGAAAGGGAAGAGCAGGGGTGAAAAATTAGAAGGAAGGTCACTCCAAGGAACTGGGTGTGCACGTGGGACTGCAGAAATCAGCAAACCAAGCAGCACAGGAGGCACAAATCAGAGCCACTGATGCTGAGGCCACAGTTAGTGCCTGCATGGAAGGGAGGTGGCACCAGCTCTGCCAACAAGTCCTTCTCCATAGGTTCTACAAGCTGACCCCTTTGTTTCCTTGGTTCCTGCTAGAGGTGATTGATCCAGGTAGGAATATGGTGATACAGCTCTGCTGAAATTTCCACAGAACACCTTTCAGGTTGGAAAATCAAAGAACTTCATGTTCAATGCAACTCAAGCCATGTTGGCTTCTGAGTTTTCAATTTTTTACTGAAGTGTGCACTCCAGCAGAATCCCTCTACCACAGGATGAAACTCTTAGGAGAAAGCCAGCTCTCCTCTTTTTACAGCCACTCAGGAGGCAAGTTCACACTCCACCTGAAACAAACACCATCCCTGTTCTCTCCTTGCTTCAGGGGACTGTGATTTGCCCCCTGTACATCCATCTGCACACAAACATGTGTGGTTTGGCCCTGATCAAGGTCTGGAGAGAACCTTTTCCCTCAGCAAAAACCCAGATCAGCTCTACTTAGAAATATCTGGATGAAGCACACGAAAGGCTGAATAAACAAAAACATTCTTCTTGCATTTGAGGCAGGACGACTTGGCAACATATTTTTGGAGGAATTTAAATCTTCAGTTACTCCTGGAATTCTTATAACACTCCAATTAAATCTACAAGTCAATAAATGGCAAACTGTGCCTGTTAATTAAAGACTACAGGTCACTCTGTTGGCATCCTCACTCCAAAGGGTTGCACAAAACCATTTTGCTTTGGATATTTTTTCAAGCTTGTTTTCCAAGATAAGCAACCAACTGCTAACAAATCCAAACAGCATTTTAAAGTAAAATTGAAGCAAAGCAAAGAAACTCTTTTGTTAAAAAGTAAAAGAATGCCCAGTTATGGAGAGGAAGGTTCCTAGTTTAAATTAATTCAGTAATTAAAATAGAATCGTAGAATGGGGTTCTGGGCTCCCAGAGCACACAGCAAGGGCACGTCCAGCCTCTCATCCACCTGCAGATATTTTCAAGTTATCCACCTTAAAACAGAGTGAACCCTCAATTTATTTTAAATTAACATTGTTACTTTAGTCTCTCCTAAATTCTTGGGGGTTTTCTCCTGAGTTTAAGGAGCTTAGCAGTGCTTTTACAGAGTAAGTGTTTAACATGTGCTGACCATACAACCATCAGGATAAGTTCCACTGGAGAAAATTATTTCAAGCTCCATAAATCAGAAGAGAATTTACAATGTTCTCTACTTGCTGGGAATAGTTTGAACGCAAGAGGAGAACAAAAATACATTAAAATAAAAAGCATATTTTAATAGATTGCAAACAAAAAAATCTACTGTATTATTGTAGTGACATCAATTCACTCTCTACTGGGTACCAGGGGAGTGCTAAATTCAGATGTCACATGTGGTAATTACTGCAAGCTCACTGAGTCAATTGGGTAAAAAGGAATAGGAAAACAAGGAAGAGCCTCTTACAGCACACTTGCACAACCCAAATGTCCAGGTCAGAAATAAAATCATCAGATTTCTTACAGCCTGTCAGAAATTCTTTCCTATAAGAATGCATGTAGAAGCCCTACAAAGGTGAAGGCTGCTGGGATTCCAAGGGATTGATGAAGAATGTTTCCTGTAAGGCCAAGATAAGCTACAAAATAAATGCATGCAGAAGAATTAAAAATCTGCTGAAGCAGTACAGCATCACTGGAACAGGTACAACCACCCATCTTAAAACAATAATTGCATCTGGAAGCTTAACCAGCAGCTAAACCTTAAACCCCAGATAAGCCTGATTGTAATATGAGCAAAATAAATGTTCAGGCCAGGAGTGTGGTGGAGAAATAAATCTCCATTGCTTACAGGTGTTAAAAATCAAAATAACGTTCAGCATCCAAGGCTTTTGTTTGGAAATCCATCATGGGCCAAAGCTTTGCATTTTTTATGGATTCATTTATTACATTATTTTGCAATCACTTGCTGCACACCACATGCAGCATTCTGTGAAATCAGCTAACTAATTACAAAGTGCTGAACTGGACATACCCAGACCCAGCACAGAATAAAACTCCTACTGCTCTCCTCATTTGAAAGTCAAATTTGGAAAACAGAAAGGGGAGACAGCAAACCTGCATTTCTGGGAGACATTAGGGGATCTTCCAAGCACAAATCTAGAGTTTCCAGAGGTGAAGATGCAAAGCCAGCCTGTTTTTTAGATAGCTTAATGATGTCATCAATGCCTCCGAGGCCACACTGCAAAAACATGGCCTGGAGGAGCTTGGCTGGCAGGTTGTGTTAGAAGGGAAGTGGAATATGAGGTCAAAGAGGGTGCTGGACATCAGGATCTGTGACATAAATGCCCATGGGGCTTGCGCAATTCTTGCATTTTCCTGATTCCTGTCTGCCTCTGATCGGTGCAGTTACGTCTGCTCATAAAAACCATCATTTGTGGCTCAAAAAGGCCAATGAATCTTCCTGAAACTCCTCTGTCTGCTGCTAGAACAGGATGCTCCAAAACCACACTGGTTTCCCAGGCACCTGGATGATGAAAAGAGATTTTCCAGAAATAGGAGGAGGATGCTGGAAGCACAAGACCCAACGTCAGCTGGCAAAGGTGACAGCGAGCAGTGTGGCTCTGGGGAACGCAGCATCACAAAGCAGCTGCACCCCAAACTTTCTATCAGACAGAGCTGAGAGGAGCAAGAAGATCAGGAAAATGCCTTGTGACTTGGCAACTGCACTTCATAACATTTGTGCTCCCAACTGTCTGCCCATTTGCCAGAAATCTCTCTAAGAAAAAAACCCAGCCTGGCTCGTTTGCCTTGGTGACGATCTGACAGCTTGTGGGGAGGGAGGTGGCTGGGGAAACGTCAGAGCCATTTAAGGAGTGAATCGTGTGAGGGATACACACAGGGAAAAGCAAATGGGAACTGCTGAGAGCGTGGGGACACACTGGTCCCTACTGGTCCTGTCTCCAAGGCAGCAGAGGCAGTGCCCTGTCAGGGCAGTGCATCATTGCCATAAATTCGTGCTACTTTAAGCATGATCTAGTGGAAGGCAACCCTGCCCGTGGCAGGGGGGTTGGAACCAGATTATATTTAAGGTTTTTTCCAGCCCAAAGCATCCTGTGATTTTATCATTGTATGATAACTTCAACTACTGGAAGATATAATTGCAGTGACTAGGCTTGTAACAAGTGCAGTTGTCTTTCAGGAGACGGGGATAATTCTCTGGGTCAATTCATCATTTCTACCTGTCATGTATTCTCTGTTGAAATGTTCTGCCAAACAAAGCATCAGGCTGTCTGGTAGCACAGTTTGAGGATGTGTGCATTACTGTGCCAGCTTAAAGGCCAAATCTATTAAAGGGATAATCTCTTGATATTGTGCAGAAGAAGAGGACTGTTAATTTAGGGAAATACCTGTTTAATCTGGAATCCTGTGCCTTGCAGTGCACCAATTTCTGCTTAAGAAACAACCAATTAGGCATGTAATCATGTAACTCTACATTTCCTTCTTTTTTCTTTGTATTTACATTTTTTTTAATGGAACCTTGTTGGCACAGATTTTCAGCCATCGTTAATGAGCACAGCTGCAGTGGGCTGTAAATAAAGAGCCACATTTAGGGCATAAATGGAAACAAATTTGTTCTTGTGACTTCAAAACGTCAGTTTCCTTTTCTCTTCTAAACATTAACAAGTTCTTACGTATTAATCAATATGTATGATGTTTGGGGCTTCTTAAAGCATGTGCCCTTTTGGTTTTTCTGGCTACTAATATTGTCATTAATCAGGAAACATGATTGTAAAAGATACCCAAGATACTTTCTTCCTTTAAATTTCAGGAAAATTCTCACTAGCACTTACTCTTCTTCAGACAAGGAACCATCATGAACTATAAAAATCCATAGAAGATACCTATTTAAAGAATAAATCTAGTAGTATTGGTTTACTGATACTAAGATGTGAGTGAAAACACACAGTCATTTCCAGGGCATAGTAAGAATTAAAATATGCCTTCCTCTAGCAAGTAACAGCTGTAAATTGTTTTAAGCCTTGAAGGGACAAATTGAAATTCATCCATTAATGTCCAAAGAAAAATGTTAACATTTTTTTCAAATGTTCCAGCTAAGTTAACATTTGTTACTTATCTGCTTCCCTTCCACAGACCTCATTCTGTGAGTGCTGAGATCCATGCCCCAACAATGGGAACCACAACCATCAACAACTGTCCAGTCACAAGATCCTTTTTCACAATTCCATGCTCTGTTTTACCTGGGCATTTGAAAGGGCTTGGAAAGTGCAATGTAGGTGCAATGCTGAGATAAAAACAGACAGCAGGTTAAAACAACTGAAACACTGCTGAGTTTTCTCCCATTCACCATGAAGAGCTGCTCAGGAATAAGCTCAGCTCCCTTTCCTGAAGACTGCAGGAATAGAATTCCCAGTATCTGACACTGTGAAGCAGTAAAAGTTATTTCACACTCATCTATCCTAATGGATATGTAGGAAACACATATTTAGTAGCAATTAACCTTTCTAATCTATTTAACTAAAGAAATATTCTGCACCACCAGAGCTGTCAGAACTTCCAGGCGTGGGGGATAAGCCAGGAGCTGTAGAGAGAGGGAAAAAAAGCAATGGGGTAAATCCCCATACCATGAAGGAATTCTCTCTCTGTTCACTTCAGTGTGGCTAAAGCTGGCCTTGCTTGATTAAAAACAATCAGGTTGTGCAATCCTTTGGCTCCCTGGCTTTTGGAACACGGGATGCATGAGGGGCAGGAGGATTCTGAGCTCTCACTGGTCTGATCAAGTACCACGGTTTGCTGTTACAAGAGCACCTTCTGCTGCCTGCGCTGTGCACTGTGTTAGGAATGCTGCAGCTTAGCACAGCTCCCTCTGAACTCATCAGTGCCCTCCGAAAAAAAATTTAAAGGATGATCTCATGTATAGCCTGGCAAAGGGAATTATGCAGATTTCAGACTGCTTGTGTTTTTAAAACTATTCTTTGAGCTTCAATTCAAAATCCCGTATATTTCTGGGCTTATACTCTGTGACCCATGCAAATGCTTTCTCTGCTTTTTCCCTGAACTTATGTCTAATTTCTAGGTTTTATTTCAGTTCAGGCAGGACTGTTGGGACTATTTCCAATTCTGCTGGAGTGGAGGATCACACAGCTCACAAACCACCCATTAATAAAGCAGCAATTTTAATTACAGTATGTTTCCAGCGCTGAGGCATTTGAATTCCACGTTCTCAAGGAACAACCGTGTCCTGCCAAATTATACACTACAGGAACTATAAACATTGTTTAGGAAAATGCTACTACAATCATCAGACACACTTAGTCATTACAGATTTATCTGCCAGGGAATACTGGAACTTTTCCTTCCCTTTTTTCTTCCTTCTACTTTTTTTTTTTTTCCCCCCCTTGGTCCTGTATTATTGATAAATCTGCCCAAATTAATATTGAGTGTCCTCACTTAAATATCTCTTTTAGGGGAAAAATATTCATTTATGAGTTTCATAATAGTTGACTATTACATTAATGGATTCAGTTGCAACATGACAGCAGAAAGAAGCTCTGACCTTAACGAAACTTATGGACACTAAAAGGGATGACTCAGCAATTGAATGGAGAGAAACAGAAATCATCCACTAAATCACTGAGTGGTGACAATCTTTTTTGTCTTAGTAACCTAGTTCTCCACTAATGGAACTAATGGGAGCATTGCCACCAAAAAAACCAGAGTGTTGTGGGTTTTGATCTCCCTCTCTGCCAGTTTATTTGTAGATAGCCTACTTTTTTTTTTTTTTTTTTTTTTTTTTTTTTTTTTTTTTTTTTTTTTTTTTTTATAACAATANTATTTTTTAGGACAAATCTAAACAATCTTGAGAAATCTAACCCAGTATTCTGTTCCAAACTTCAGTTCCTACTTCAGACATGCTATGGAAAAAAACAGCCTCCACAAGAAGTCAGACAGCTTAAAAACTAATATGAGTGGCCACATGCAAATAAAGAGAGATTTTTGTTGTCTTAGAAGGCCCCCTTGGCACTGGCACTGCAATACATCTGAATGATTGTGGGTTTATTCTTAAAAGGTAAGATTTCCAGGAGCTGATCCATGAATTTGCACTCTAACCACGTTCATAAGCCCTTGGAATTCATCATATGAATGAATGTTCAGCTAGGATGCAAGATGTGTATATACTGCTGTCATGCCTTTGCTTGGCAGAGTCCCACTCTACATGAGAAGGTGAAGAAAAATAATTTTCACAGAAGAATACTCAGCAGAAATCTTAGCACCTCGTTTTGGCATATTTTTCCTAGCAAAAATTCAGCCCAGTTTAGCTTTTCTCCTTTTTCTAAGAGTGTCTGGATAAAATCAAATGCTTGAAGTCAGGCTAATTCTGTTCTTGTGTGAGTGGATTCATTTTGACATCATGCTAGACTTGGCCTCAGTTTTGGGTACATACCAGTGGGGACAGGTGGAATTTCAATAATAACTCTTGTCTCCTTGGCTGTGTTATAAAGCAAACCTGTGCAATCTGAGCAGATGAAGCAAAAGCGTGCTGAGGTAAATTGTATTTTATATTGCACAACTGTATTTATAGTAAACGCTTTAATTGTTGATTATATTTCTTGAATCCTATAGACACCACTAGTTTTTACCACTTCTCATGAATAGACCACAGAACAGTGATCTGCTTTTAGACTTTTTTTTTGTACCACTTTCTAGAATTAAGTTGTGGGAGCTCAGTCTGGTTTTGCCCCCGTGTGTTTGGGCATTGTGAGTTGATAACTGTAGCATGTTTGTACCACAGACCGTGCTCTGAACAAGGGCTTAAATCTGTTCAAGTTTCCTCATGTGAAAGGAATGTTGGCAGGGCTAGAGAGAAAAAAGAAAACCTTTGAAAAAAAAATCGTCCAGCACGAAGAAAGGAACCTTTTCTGCACAGTAAACGAGATGTGAATAAAGCAGAGGAGTGATTGTTTTCCTCTTGTTCTGGCACATTTAGCGTGAATCAGGTGTGATTGTGTTTCATCTTGATCTATTCGAACAGGTTGCTGCTGTTACTGTGCATTTCTCACCCCACTGCTGTTTGCTTTCAGTAAATTATCTCAACTCTCAGTCTCTGCCTTTGTCCCTCTCTAACTGAAGGGAGCAGGGAGGAAGGGCAGGGGCTTCTTTGGAGTTGAATTTCCAGCTGGTGTCAAACACCAAAGTGGCAGATGTGACAACGATCTTTCACTGCCGGACACACTGCAAGGAGTTATGTTTTTGGTGAAAACAAGGAGTCCCAGGCTTGAACTGAAAAAAAAAAAAAACAAAAAAGGTTTTGGGATAGGCATTTTGAAAAGCCCTCTCTAATTTTAAGAAAAGTATAGATGTGTAATAGAGAAAACTTGGGAGCCTGTGTCATGGATGTCTTTAAGGACATGTCAGGAATGACCACAAAGGCTTTTTGGTCCTTCTTTTCATGGGAGAAAGAACAGTCTAAGCCCCTCAGGCGGGTAAAATGGGTGTAATGGTAGATTAGAGCATTTTCTCTATTTCCTCACCAGAAAACAAGTAAGAGAAGACCCCTCTGGAGGCCTGTCCAAGCCTCAGCTGTGCCGGGCACTCCATGCAGCTTTGAATCAGGCCAGCAGCGTGTGCAGCCTGTCCTCACCACTGCCCCCACCCTCCGTGCCCCCCAAATTTGCAGGCTGTGAACCAGAGGGAGCCCAAAGCTGTCCTTCCCTGTGCCCCAGCTGTGCCAGACCTGCTCTCCCACCATTGGGAGAGGGAGGCTGGGGTATCTGCCCTGGATGGATGTTGGTTGGTAATTTTGGGAGATCAGAAAATAAAACACTTCCTTCCATCCCTTATTTGTACTGGAAGAAAAGTACTATAATGGGAATATCCTCACACTCCTGCCCTGTTCTGATGCTCTTGTTCACACATCTGCTCCTGTCCACAGCCAGAGACAGGGATTGGATGTGATCCAGGGGGTCACAGGGATTGGGTGTGATCCAGGGGGTCACAGGGATTGGATTTGATCCAGGGAGTGCCTCCAAGCACTGCCAGAGGCCTCTTGCCAGGTAGCAATGCCCTGCTGCCTCCATCCTGACGAAATTTATCTGTCCTGTTAAACACCATCATTAACAAAGCAGAAAAATATCAACTTCAAGATGTCCAGGAAAATTGCTTTTATTGCAGAGATATTCATTAATTTTATGGCAGGGAAATTTTTTTTTTACATTTTGGAGTATTTTAATTTAGTCCATCTACTTATTATTTATTTACATTATGGCATCAGCTGTTTTAACGACACTAAAAATAAATCCTTGTTGCCAAGTGAGGCATTCAAAAATTAAAGAACATACATATTTACTAACCTGAGCATTTCCTTATTATACTCCTTTTTTGCTGGGAGAAAAGAGAGAAATCTCTGATGAGATACCAAAACCATGTATTTCATTGTCAATAGCTCTCAGTTTCTCAAAATCTTTTCAGGTTGGCTGCTGTTAATCAATAACTAAATATTTGAGGATGTTTGCCTCAGGTATGGGATATTGAGACAGAGCTGGAAAGGTGTTGAGTGATGAGCCACCTAATTTTTTACTCTTAGTTAAATCATTAATGTTTATTACCTGCACTGCTGATATTTCTAAAAATATCACTCATATTCCAATGTCAGCGTGATACTAGAACAAATATTTGAAAATTAGATAAACTTCCTGTTAGGGAAATATCATAAGGTCAAAAGAGATATGGAGAACAAAACATTTCCATTTGTGTCATGGATTGGCAATAAGGTTGTTATTTTCATATTTTCTTTTTAAGTTCTTTCAATCTCCCTCAAAATCTTCTTTATTCCTCCCCTGCACTGCAAGATACTAAGATACTACATTTGCACTGAAACCAGAGTTTTGCACAACTTATGAACTTCTCATTTTATCTCAGTAAAATCCTCTTAGAACTAGAGAAAAGCCAAATTGTTTGTAGTTTTTTGTTATGAAAATGTAGTAGGGGAAAGTATTTATAAAATATTCACTTCGTTAAGACTTTCCTGGATTTTTGGATGTAGCTTATGTTACATGCAAATAGTTTTGATGGAATGTTTACAAAGTTATATATAGTGTGGGAAGAGAGATGACTCTAATTATTGTCATTAAAAAATGCACAACAGTCTTCATGAGATCCTTAAAAAGCATTTTGATGCTTGTTATTCTCTTGGGAAAACCACTCCTTCACTTGCTTCATCCAAATCTGCACAAAGTCAACAAGTGCCCTGGAAATAAAACATTTAGGAGGTGTTTTATTCTGCTCCTCAGGTATTTGCCTCTCCAGACTGGCAGATGTGGGAATGCTGGGCAGACATTGTGATGAATTGTTTATGGGGGAAATAAATTCCTGACATTTTTTCATGGGTTATCTGCACAGTTGGTTAAAATACAGCACCTCCAAGGTTTTCATACTATTTCCCTTAGCCAGAAGGCTGCAGGGAGGCAATGCAGAGTCTAGGCTGGTAAAGAACTGGGACAAGAAAGTCACAAAAAATGGAAGAGGATGGATCTGCCAAGGTCTTTCAAGCCATTAATTTGCAAGGAAAAGGGTTTTTGCTTAAATAAATTCTACACACATTAACTGACCTAGCTAAAATATTCTAGGATGTCTTCCTAGTCAAACTTCTTGTTTGTTCATTTTCAGAATGAAGAAGTTTTGTTAGATCCAAATTTAACAGTAAGACCTCTGATACAAGGAAGTATGTATGTCTGATTTCAGCCATGGAGTTTGTGTAATTTCTTTCTTTTTTCCCCAAAACTGCCAATTCAAACAACTTGAGGATTCTATCACTTATTTTTCTTCCTATTTGTTTCTGTGTCTGGAGCTTTGATGAAATTCTTGCTGCTAGAAAAGGTAACTGTAGTTTGTCCACCATCATCAGGTCTACAAACATCACATCCCTAGCACAAAAAAGAGAAAAAGTCTTCAGGAATAAACATGAACATCAATATTAATTAGAAACATCTCATTTTCTAATTATAACTGTGCATATGGCTTTTTGTAAGGTCTTAGGCAAACTCTCTGCCTCATCATCTCCCTCTGCAATCTGTTAATTCTGCAAGAATTAATTATGTGACCCATGGCTAGTGAAAAAGGCTTGATGAGCCAAAACCTTCCCACTCATTTCATAGCTTCATAAAAGCATTGTTCTGATTTGCACCATTTCCAGCAGAAGGAGGATGGATGGTACTTGGAAGAAGTGCATCAAGGCAAAATATTGCATTTGGCATTTAAATGCAAAGTTGATAGCAGTTTCAGAAATGCCTGACCCTGACAGTCAATGCCAAGGGCTACATTTTTTGTATTCTGTAATACTCCTCAATAATTGCTCCAAGACTCATACAGAGAGAACTGTGCACAGCAAAGGCTGTTACTGATTCTTTGATCAAAATCAGATGATTTGCCTTTCTGATTTTTGAAAAGTTCCAAAGCTGTTCTTGCTCTGGTTTTTGCTGCAAGAGTTCTTGATGCAAAGCACCACTTGTATATTTGCCCCAGCTCCTGAGACTTGTACATGTGTGAGCAATATCAACCCAGATGCAGTAAATTACCTGGGGATTAATGCCTGGCTGGGAGGGGATGAAGGTCAGCAGCACAGCCAAGGATCACTAACCCAAACTGGTCATTAATTTCAAAAAATTACTTCATGCCAAGGTCAGTATTGTTATTTTAAGCTGGCAATGAAAAAAGCATGGCTGTAGGAATTTTTATTTGATAGGTTTCATGGTAACATCTAGCATATTTTAGAAAAAATTAATTTGACTTGGGAGAATTACATTAACTAATCATCAATCACCAGTCCATCTCCCAGTGACTGATTAGTTTTGCTTTCTTTAACATATGTACTGTCAGAAAGGATTTATAACATTTTTCTTCCATGTGCAATTGCTGTGAACCTATTAAAGAGTGACCTTATTTGTGTATCTATTTACAAGTTCCTATTCCCTTCCCAAATTCTATCTCCTAGGGCTTACTTACATCTCTCTCAAAAACATTGGTTTGACTGAACATCTGCTCAGGGTATTACATTTCAAAGTGATGTTTCAAAAGGTTGTTTTTTGCAAAGTGAGGATATTATAGATAACTAAGGAGTGCTCACAATTTAGGGACCATTTACTCCTTTTAGAAGCAGTACTCCACCTTAGTACTCCCTTTCCTGAAAAAAGTCCCAAGAACCCCCCTAGATGCTGGTAGCCCTTGTGTTTAGGTACCAAAGGTGCCAAGGAGCTCAAATATCCCCCCAAATCTTCTGGCACATTCCAAAGTTCCATTGATACAGATGACAGCTGATGAAAACCTTTACAGGCTCAGAAAAAGTGGGGGAAAATTCAATTCATTTACACAACACAAGAAATGTTTAGATCTTCCTAAAGCAAAGAGCATTTTTTTGTTGTTTTCTTCATTCTGTGTTTCTTCTTGCTAAGAAATTTCTCCCTGTGAGTTGCTCCTCAACTTCTCAGCCTGTGCAATTTAAATCCCTCTTGGTGGGGATTTAAATCCCTCCCTGGTGGGGATTTGCTGCTGGAAAGGACAAAATCTTTGAGTTCATCCCTCCAGGTTTACATGCAGCAGATGCAGATCTCCAGAGCTTTGTCTCCACTCACCACCACATCACCAAATATTTTCCAACATTTCTTACAAACTTGAGCCCCACACTGAGAGACCAAAGTGAGGCAGTAGGAGTGACAAGGATCCATCACAGCAATTTTTTTTGGATCCAGCTGAAGTCAACTTGCAATACTTTGGAGCATGGCTCACCAACCAGGCACCTTGAAGGTTTTAATTCTAAATCACCTCATTCATTCTTCCTGACATATGTTATGTCTCTACTTGTAACATATTTTTACTATTTCCTTTAAAATATGTGAACAGGTGTGAGTGTGAAGAACAGACAACTTAAGGAGGTTGTTGTTTCTGGACAAAGACTCTGTTTGGGTGTATTCCAATGAAAAGGTTACAAGCCAAAAATAAAAAAGTTTCACAAATCTCACATTCTGATTGTAGATCAGCCTAACTCAGCCAGGAATATCCTAATCTTCAGGTTCCTTCCCACAATATATTCAGTTTCTTCGTTCAGCCACGCTTTTTTTGTGCCTTTTTCTTGTACTTTTCCTTAAAAAAAAAGCTAAGAAAAGTAATTTAAGTCTTGATAGAAAGTTATGGAACACCATAGAAAATATGGCCTCTCATCCATTGAACTCAGATTATGTTGGTGGCAGTTTGCTCCTGTCTTGTGCTGCCAGAAAATCCCTCATTATGGGCCAAATTTTGCTATTCCATTTTTGACTGAACAATGTATGATTTCAGAACGTCATTATGAAAAACGTTTCAAGTGTTGTTTTGCAGCAAAAATCCTTTTTAATATCTCTTTATTAGGTTTTCATACTAAAATACAGATAGGAAATACAGACAGGGAAAACCTTTCTCATCTTTAATTCTCTGAGTTCCTGAGAATTCACTCATACTTTCAATTTCCTCCTTTCATCTGATGTAATTTTCAACATTCACTATTTAAAAAGCTTCAATCAGATTTTATTCTTATTCTTCCCTTGTCTCCCATCCTAATCTATTCTCCAGAAAATCCAAGTCTTTTCCTGGCTTCAACAGCTTTCCATCACCCATTTATGAGCTTCTTGACAAAACCAGGACACAAAAAATATTATATAAAAATATATATACACATGATCAGGTAACATATATTACATAAAATACCATTTTTATTTCTTGCCATTATAAATATATGTATGCTTATATACCTCAACGTCAATATATATATAATAGTACAATAATATTTCCATTTTTATTTCCTCTCCTTTTAGCCTAAGATATGCCTATGGTATCTCAAACAGATTTTCCCTGATTTTCCATGATGATGGTGATTTATTTTCTGATGGATGACAATAAATTTATCTGAAACATACAAGGACAATTATAATTGCTCTTTCTAGGTTTTCTATCTTCTGTTTATGAACACTACAGGAGCTATAACTCTGCTGAAGTCAATAAAATTATAAATTAAAATAGGTAGAGACCTGGTCTGGTGCATTCATACCCTCTCAGATGCCTATGATGAGACAAAATTGGTGTTAGTTATTGTTTTCTCTAATGCTGATTAATTTAAATAACCAACTGACTGTGGTGTTGCTGCTTCTCTGTACAGGCCTGTGTAGAACTTAATTTCTTGTGAATTCCTAGGGAAATCAGACATCATTCCTGCCCACTGAAGGAGGAAATGTTGGGAACCAGTTATAAAAGAAAGCTCCACTACAACTCTGCTGCTTCAGGTGCTGTGGTTTAAAATGCAAATGAAAATCAAGGGACTTGGTCATTGGTGACCTAAAAACCCAAATTCCATTTTTGCCACTAGCAGCAGGTTATTCCCAGGTTTCTGGCCTACATCCAGTTAAAACAACTATATATGACTACTTACTAACCATTCCCTTTCTGCTCAGTTGATTATGGCATTATTCACTTTTTCTTCTGAAGTGCTGAAATACTTCTGTGCACTATTAAAAATTCCCTGCCTTTCCCCCCAGGCAGCTGTATTTCAACCTTGGAGTGATGTAATAATTCCTTCAAGAGCTGGCAATTGGGTTTTAAAGCTTCACATGTGCTCTGGGACCTTTCCAGGAAGGGCTGTAAACAAGCATCCAGCATTCCTGCTCCCTAATATGTTATCCCTGGACTATTCCTTAACAGGTCTGAGAATCCCACAGCCATGCCATGATGTATGGCATGTAAGGGCAAGGATTTTCATCACTCAGGAGGGAAGCAAGGAAGTGAAAAAAGATTTGAGCTGTTCACTTCAAAAATACAAAAGAACTGTGTGTAAAACCCAGCGTTGACTCATCTGACAGTATCTGTGGAGAATGGGGAATTTTATTGGAGGATAAACACCAAGGTTTGTCTTTTGGTAGGTTAGGGAACTCAACTGCATGACTAGAAAGGGCAACAGGGAAATGTGACACTTGGAAAAATAAGTGAATTATCCAAAGACTAGAAACTAGTAACATCCAAATGGTTTTCACACCAAGAGCAGCAATAATTCTTCACTTAATAGCCAGGAAAACAGTAAAAAGAGAATACTATTTTGGCCTTAGTTAAGTGATGAGCATGTTATTTAAGGATGCCAGGGTCAGAAGGGAATGAAAACATTTGATTGAGGTAAGAGATGGAAGCAAGGGAATGAATGAGAGCAGGAACAAGCTTCAAAGCTTATTGGTTAAATAACCATCTGAAGCATGATACTGTGTCAAAAAGAAATAGGGTAAAAGACTGATCACCAAAAAAGCTGTGTTTTGGAAGCTAGAACATATAACGTAAAATAAGAATTATTAAAATTTGAAGCTTTCAAGGCCAGTCTGGACAGAGCTTGGGGTAACTTGGTCTAATGGAAGGTGTCCCTGCCCATGGCAGGGAGTTGGAATGAGATGATCTTTAAATTCCCTTCTAGCCCAAACCATTTAATGATTCTGTGATTCTAGTGAAGATATTAAATACTAGGACAAAAAGGTTTGGACATGT
The DNA here is from genome assembly GCA_013400775.1 of Chaetops frenatus. Taxonomy (NCBI): domain Eukaryota; kingdom Metazoa; phylum Chordata; class Aves; order Passeriformes; family Picathartidae; genus Chaetops; species Chaetops frenatus. The sequence goes on from VZTR01015605.1 coordinate 205,364, forward strand.
GCTCAAGAAGACAAGAAGGAAAAAAGCAGGATCTCTATCACTGACTCAGGATTACAATTAAAAATAACAGCTGAGTGATGATTTTGGCCATGTGGTAGAGGCAGGACACTTTGTTGCAGTACTGCAGTGTCTGTCCCCAAACACCAACCAAACCAAAATTTGAACCACCAAAAATTAGTCTATTTAAGGTCTCATGCAGCTTGAGATGTGATGTTATGTGGAAAAAAATGACCTAAGCTGGAATTGGCAGCAGGAGCACGAAGTGAACAAGAAACTGAATATGAGTTAGTCATATACCATACTGAAAAGGAATAGTGGCAGGTTCAGTCACTACTGGTCACTCCTGAAATATCAATCCTGGGGCTGATTTTGCTTTCATCAGGATCCTTGGCATCACTGTGATGACAACAAGAAATCAGGAGACATAGATTTAAAATGAAATTATCAGAATGTGAGCAATAGGTATGCAAAAAGGGAACTATTAAAACCAAGAGAATGCTACAGAATTCTCACTTTATGGTCAGTTATTTGGAAATTATTGAGGGAAACTTAGGAAAACCAGCTGATCACAAAAGGGCAAAAGACATTTCTGCAGAGCAAGTGATCCTGAGATGCATGGAAGTTCCACAAGAGACAATGAAGCTTGTAAATTCTTCAAAGCATCAGTAAGGCATTATCTGGAATATTTTGTACCAGTCACATTCAGGGTGAAGTCAGATTTGAATCCATATGCAGAAAGTCTAGAAGCATGGTAAGAGAAATGAAAATAATGTCATGTGACAGGAAACTTTTAAGAGCATGTTTTATTAAGTCAAGCAGAACAAGGGCTGACGAGAACTTCTCTTTGCCCACAAATCCACCAAGAAAAACTGTGAAAAGAATTGCTTAAGTTTACATACTTGCCAGAATAGTGGGCATAAAATATATCCCCTCTCTATGTAGGCCAGGTTCTACAAGGTTTCTAATTATTACAGCACTGAAGTGTTATCTTTTAATTAGAAATACTGATGGCAAGAAAGTGATCTACTTTTAGGAAGATATTTGCTCAGCTGAAGAAAGAAATTATGAGGTTTCTTGCAGCCTTGTCTTAACAGTTCTGTCTTTGCAGTTATCCTGGTGGCTGCACTTCCTCAAATGCAGCAAAACAGGAAAATTCACAGGTCCAGCACAGGCCCAGGTCTCTTCCAGGAGATGCATCTGTGAAATGTTTGAGAATTTTAGAGAGGAAGCCTCTGAGGGCTGAGAGGAAATCATGGGTTAAGGATTCTGTATGAGAGGCATGGCACTGAATTCCAGATGGGATGAAGCCATACAGCTTAGGGTAAACAAATGGTTATGATTCCTGTCAAGATCAATTTTTCATCTCCATAAAGCCCAGTTTAATAACATGGCACAGGCACCACTGAAAAACGGGAATATCAGCTTCCTAACAATTTCCCAAAATTGAAATAGAATCTGTTTTGGCAAAAACAGTACAGTTGTCTACCAAGAAAAGCATTTTAGGTAGGTAGATATATAAGCAGTAAAAATAAATGTTTTATAAAATTCACCCACAAGGACTTAGAAGTATTAAAAAAAAAACCCCAATAAGAATTAACCAGATTTCATGAAGTATGAAACAGCCAAAAATAATAACCAGTACAGCTGAAGAAGGTGAAGTCATTTCTCCTACTGCACTCCAAAGCTTGACCACCTGGAGAGATTAAAAAAATATATCCAAGGAATTAATTTTCCTAATATGGGCACAGTGCTAATTTCTGTCTCTTAACATGACTTCATTTGGCCAAAGGAATGGAATTCTATGCAAGTTTAGTATGTTTTACAAGTGCTTGATTCTCTGGCACAGCAGCAAATCTTTGGAAAGGCAGACAAAGTGAAGGATAATCTTCTATGCTTCCTTTGAAGCTAAAAAAAAAAGCTGGTGTTGTCTCCTGAAGGGAAAGTAACATTTGAAATTAAAAGGTACTATTAGTACAAGATCAGGTCCATGATCAATTTACTCTGGAAACTTAAGTTTTCTGAACTTCTGAGTTTATAGAATGGCTTTTCTTTACATAGTGGAGCAAGAAGCCTATTTTAAGATAATGCTTGGTGGTTTCATTTCCATGACAGGACAAAAATGATCCTTGAGTTTAAACCTCATATTTGGATCAGTGAATATTAATCTGTGGATGTCTGATTGCACTGATTTTGTTAACATCACCTTTTTCCTTCCTTGACCTAGACAATTATCTCAATTAGAATTTGAGTGTTCAGTGCACTAATAATCCAACACAGACATTTAATGGGAATTAGAATCTTCTCAGCTTTTTCTTCTGCTTTTGATCAGAATGTCTTTGGGTTTTGTTGAGTAGAGAAAATTATTAATCCGATCTGTGGCCTGAAATTTTTCCTCAATTCTTCATTTTGCAGGGCCTCATTTTTGTTAGAGCATTGCCTCCAACTCTGGGGTCCCAGCAAAGGATGGGCACAGAGCTGTTGGAGAGAGTTCAGAGGAGGCACCAGGATGATCAGAGGGATGGAGCAGCTCCACTGGGAGGAAAGGCTGGGAGAGCTGGAACTGTTCAGCCTGGAAGAGTGAAGCTTTGGGACGATCTAATTGCAGTATCTGAAGGGAGCCTGTAAGGAAGATGGAGAGAGACTCTTTACAAGGGCTGACAGGACAAGGAGGAACGGCTTCAAGTGGACAGAAGGTAGGTTTAGAATGAATATCAGGAAGAAATTATTTTACTGTGAGGGTGGGGAGGCCCTGGCACAGGGTGCCCAGAGAAGCTGTGGCTGCCCCTGGATCCCTGGCAGTGCCCAAGGCCAGGCTGGACAGGGCTTGGAGCAGCCTGGGACAGTGGGAGGTGTCCCTGCCCATGGCAGGGGTGGGGTGGGATGGGCTTTAAGGTCCCTTCCAACCCAAACCATTTCTGGATTCTGTGACTCTGAAGTTCACAGGGTTGGTACATAAGGATGCTGTTTAGTGTTGCTGGCTAAGAATCACAGAAAAACAGTATTTTTATACTTAGAAAATAGGAGTTTTTTGGATATCAATAGAAGCGTTTCCCACGTGCGTTACAGAAGCCTCCTCGGCCCCTTTCCTTCGGGTGTGTGCTGACTCCCTGTGGTCGTTCTCGCGGTGCAAACACGATTTGCGAAGCCGACACCGACATCGCGAGCAGGAGCGGCTCCTTCCCTCTCCGAGCCGCCCTCAGAGGGCCCCGCGGCTGGCACGGCCGTGCACGCTGACACACCGCGGGTGTTTAATGCTGCACCGACGTGACCAGGCGGCACCGCACCCGCTGCGACTCCGAGGCGATCACATCCCAGCGCCACTGGGCGCTGCTGAGGGGGTGTGGGCACATCCCTCCTCGTCCCTCCCCTTCCCCCGGATGCGGGCCCGGGCGGGCCGGGATGGCGCTGCCCACACCGCGCTATGAGCACCTGGGCCCGCGGGGACCCTTCCGGGACGTCTACGAGCCGGCCGAGGACACCTTCCTGCTGCTGGATGCGCTGGAGAGGGACGCGGGCAGCCTGCGGCAGGCTCGGTACGGCAGGGGAGCCCGGGGGGGTGAGCTGAGGGAGGATTGCTGCCACACGGGGGTTAAAGCCTTCTAGAGAGCGTCCGGAGGGGCTGCGGAGATGGGCAGGGGCCTGCAGGGGAAGCTGTGCCCGGAGGGGCTGAGGGCGCTTGGCTCGGTCAGGCTGGAGAAGAAGAAAGCTCTTGGCTGTCTGCAGCTTTCTTATGAGGGGCGGCGGAGGGGCCGGCACTGATCCTGCTCTCTGAGAGCTGAGGGAATGGCCTGAAGTGGTGTGAGGAAGGGTTGGGGTGGATATCGGGGAAAGCTTCTTCTCCCAGAGGCTGGTGGGGCGCCGGAGAAGGATCCCCAGGGAATGGTCACAGCAGCAGCCTGACAGAGCTCCAAAAGTCTTTGGAAGCTCTCCCAGGGATGCACAGGCTGGGATTGTTGGGGTGTCTGTGCAGGGCCAGGGCTTGGACTGGATGATCCTTGTGGGTCCCTTCCAGCTCAGGATATTTTGTGATTCTGTTCTTTAACATGTTTGGCAGGACAGCATGTTCTGTAATGCTGCCTTGACCAATTCTGTGTCTCTTGCAAACAAAAGTCATCGAGAGTATTCTGTCTTTAGAGTTGAGATCTGCCTTGAAATAGGATCTGGATCTGGTGTGGTCTCAACATTTCTGGCTTCTTCCATCCTTGGACCCAGTGCACTGTACATGTAAGTATAACAGCACCTTAACTGTTGCATGCAATAATAAAGGATGCTTAGTCCTCTCAGATTTATTTCTCATTTTCATATTTTAAAAACTGTTATTTTCTCAATTCCATAGACACATAAAGCAAAGAGAGCTTGTTGAGCATTACTGAGCTTATGGTGCAGCCTGAATTATTTACTTCAGGTTCTGTTACAAATAAGTGGTGCTGTGTCTCGAAATCCATTTTCCCATTTCTCAGACCAATTACTAAGCCTACACTTGTGTTTGCTGGGTTGAATCCTTGTGGGTCCCTTTTAACTCAGAATATTCTGTGATTCTATAAACTATCATGTGGTTCATAGGGTTAAAATTCCAGGTACAGTAGCCTATGATTTACACTTTGTAATATCTCCCTTTTAGATGCACAGATATCAACCCCATGGCAGCTTACTGTACCCAGGAGACAGCTCTGCTTAACAATGTTCACCTGCAGCCTGTCATTACTGACTTGGTAAGAAAGATGTTTCAATAGTATCTCCTTTATAATTTGTGTATTTTTTTAATACTTGCTGGAGATCATGGAGTCACACTATAGTCAAGGTTGGAAGGGACCTCTGGACATCACCCCCTGCCAAAAAAATGACTCAAGCTCTAAATTTCAAAATTAAGCTCTAAAAATTCATTGTATTAATTAAAAAAAAAATATTCTGTAGATATAATTTGGAAAATGCATGACAAGGAATTCTAGGAATGGGTGACATTATCATAGCCCTTTGTCTAAAGTTAGGCAGCTCTTGGTTCTCACCCTTTTCTGATTTAATTAGAACTTGTGTCTGTTGTTACCTTTAGTTTCTTACAAAATTTGATGTGGAGAAAAGATAAATTTTTTCATCTCTTTAACCCTTTTTATGTTTATAAAAGATGATGTAGGTAGGCCATGGTAAATGGGATTTAAAATGGCTGAATAACTGCACTATGTAACTGTATTTTTACAAAATATTTGCCTTCTTCATGTTCCCAAAAAGAACCCCCACACAAAAGAATCATCAACTTCACCTACAGGTCAAAGGATTGTCTCCAAGATTAAATGGGAAGGTTGATCTACTGCTGTTTAACCCACCATATGTGGTAACACCTTCTGAAGAGGTAGGAAAAATTTCAAATACACAGTAAAAATGGTGTTGCTGCTGTCAATTGTTGTGACAATTCTATCATTCTGTATTATGTCAATCTTCGCTTTCTTTCTTCCTAGGTGGAAAGCCATGGAATAGAGGCATCCTGGGCTGGGGGCAGACAGGGCAGAGAAGTAATGGATAGAGTTTTCCCCTTAGTACCAGAGCTGCTTTCACCAGGAGGATTATTCTACTTGGTCACAATTAAAGAAAATAATCCAGGTAATCACTGTCCTTGGACATTTGAATGTGCTAAACCAGGTTTAACATTGTATAAATCAAAATGTTGGTCACAGCTAGACCAAAAATGCAAGCAAATTTATCAAAACTACGAACTCCCCAAGCTAGTTTTGAAAATTTAAGTCCGTGGGACCCCAGCAGCTCTCCAGTTCCAAGTCTGAAAGGTGGATTAGTGAAGTCTGAATTAATTCATGAAGCCAGGCCAGTTCTTTCTTATGGAAGAGAATGGTGGTGTTAACCTAAAAGGCTTAACTGGGGATGAGATGTCTTTCATTTTACAGGTGTAGAGAAAAGATTTGTTCCTTCTGATCTAATGCTTAATGGCCACAAATGATCATGTAATGTCAAGGTTATTCTTCACACCTGATTTATTAGGCAGCTTTTGTGAGAAGGTGCTACAAATTTCACTTTCTCCTACAGTTTAGCTTTGTACAGAATTCTAGCAAAATACTGAGCCTCAGTTTGTAAACTGTGAGATTTATTTGTTCTTGGTAGGAGATTATTGTGCATAAAAATTGCATGAAAGATACCTTAGAACTGTCTTTTATAACCAATTTCAACTCCTTTATAAACACTGCACTTTCCATTACAGATGAAATTCTGGAAACAATGAAGACAAGTGGCTTGAAAGGCACACCAGTACTTTCCAGGCAAGCAGGACAAGAGATGCTGACTATCCTCAGATTTAGGAAGTCTTGATAACTTCTCTTCACCTGCCAGGTAGTAGGTGTGAAGAAAATTGAACACTGAGTTATCAGCTGAACCCTGTAGTTCAGTCTGCCCTCTGTTGATGGCAGAAACCCATTCATACAAGCAAAACATCAAGAAAGAAATGAACCCAAAAACTGAACTAGGGAACAAAGTGTCAGTAGGTTCATAATGAGCTAATATCCTCTGACATAACCAGTCCCACACACCAGAGAGAGTCTCACTTTTACATGCCATGCCCACGTCTCACTTTTAATTTGTAGACTTCAGTTGCCATTGGTCAGAACCAGGATCATTTTACACCATCAACACTCACAACAAACTGCAAGTTTACAAGCAGAAGTATTAAGATGTACTTCTGTTGGCTTAAAAAGTTCTTTCTTCTCTCAGGATCAGCGTTCTCAGCACAGATCACTTTGGCCATGGTTAAGGACCAGAGTCTTCCACGTCTCTCTGACCTTCAAGGAAGAAGAAGAAAGAGCCTGGTTAAAATTCACAGATGGTCAAGAGTTCACCACAGAAGCATTTGGAGGAAGTTTGGATCAATGCACAGATGCAGATACAGAGGCACTTTATACAATGCAAAGTGTGAAGACAGAGTTAGGAGCTGTTTCACTTGTTCTCACATAGCTGTCAAATATTTTGCTGCTGTACTACTCAGGGTACTGAACTTCCCATCTCTTCCATATGAAGATATTCCAGCAGCAAATAATTAAGGAAGATTCTCCAATTCTTCAATCCGTTGTAATGAGCACAACAGTTCTGCAACAAATTAAACACTTTCCCCAAGCTTCAGAGAAGGCATCTCAAGGAATGATGGAGAATTTTATTTTAGCAATTGTACGTATTTATATCACCATTGGGATTTTTTTGAGGAATGCACTTCTGCAAATAGAAATTGAATATTAGTCCATTTTTTCCCCATTTTAAAGAAACACTGATGTAGTTTTTCTGGTGTACACTGGTGGGTTTTTTGGGGCTCTCATTGTTTTGTCTGGGGATAGCTTTGCAACACACAAGGCTTAAATAAGTTGGCTTCAACTCCTGGCTTACTTTTGACCAAAATAAAATCCAAACAAGTTTGGAAAAACTTAGGGATAAAATAGATGTACATTAAAAAAAAAAAAAAATCCATCATGGTTTTGTAGGGACTGATATGCAAGACTTTTCTCTCTGTGATGCTCCTATAAACATTATTTTGATATTGCTAATAATTTGTGTCATTTTAGCAGTGCTTTATCAATGTTATCTTGACCAGTTTATCAGTGGTTATATCTGAGATGTTTGAACAGCAGTTGAGTGCATCCATTGCAGCAGCCTGAAGCCTTTTTGTAGGATTTCCTTCCTTTCCATGGTAACACTTATGTCTGTTGTAGGATACCAGCCAGGAAGATCTTGAAACAAAATAATCTCATTAAGCAAAAGAAAATCAAAATAATATTAGGAGTATGCCGGGCAAAGTGTAGTCCTCACATCAGTCCAAATTAGCAGGCTCTCTTATTCAAAAACTGCTACCAGACCCTTTGAAGGAAGACCCTTTGGCTGTGATGCAAAATGTATTTAGCCCTCAAGTGCTGGAGTTCTTATCTAGCCAGTTACTGAGTATTTCTCAGTTATTATCAGTGATCATCCTTTTCAATTAAATTAGGAAGCTCTGCTATGGTAATAAAATAAGGCCCATTATCTCCAGGGTGCACTGAGCACTGCTTTGGTTTCTGTTCTCCACCTGTAATGTTTAATAGCTACAGACAGGTTTAATTATGAGGCCACATCTTACTGTAAGCTTGATAATTGCTCTGAGCCAGCATTACCAGAAGAATGTACAAGAATATCCCTTTTATCAACATGACTGGAGAAATGTTCATTGTCTGGGCACTGGAAAGGGAAGTTGGTCCTGAGGGTTTAAAAAACATCTCCCCTTCTCTGGCTCCTGGCTCCCCTCACAGAGCAATGAACAAGGCTGCAGATTTTTTTGATTTTTGAAAGATGCTCCTGCAAGTGAGGTTTTGATTTTACAGGAAGGAAAATAGCAGAGAGGAGGGGTGCACAGCAGGATTTTCAACTTGTTCAGTGCTCCTGCATGACTAATTCAACATCAATCAATTAAGAAGCTGAAAAAATTCACTATTCACACAATAATCTGCACTTTAGGGGATGATTGTTTCTGCTGCTTGTTCTCAGCATCTTCATAACATAAGGACAAGTAATTTGGATTTTGTGTTACTTTTTAAGCATCTCCTTAAGATATTTTCCCCTAAATATTTTAAGATATTGAAGCATGTAGCTGAACCTTCCCAAAAACTTCTGCCACTGCAATGTTTCTTCATAAAGTTAGAACCAAACTGAAGTCGAACAGGAATTTTGTATATAGCAATTATCACTTCTGCTTAAAATGCAAATGCTTTCAAAAGTCTACATTATTAGGATTTTTTTCCGCAGAGTAATATTTTGGAGAAAATAATGGAACAACTTTCTGAAATGTTATGTTTGGATTTCTTTTTTCTAGAAAAGATCTTGTGTTTGGATCAAGTGCATGATGAGATCAGGAGAATCCTACTGATGTTTGTGAGGAACTGAAAAAGCCTGACAAAAATTCCAATCCAGCATAAATGGAAAATATTTATGAAAGAAAATTCCTGGAGTGTAACTGCACACACAGCAGGCCTCCACTTGAGCCAAAACACTCCTACCACACGTTGCATTTTTTGTGCACTGAAGACACCTGGTGGCTGCATCCACAGCCAGCTCAGAGAGAAAAACTGTTTGTTCAGGGAAGCTGTTCTCTTGTTGAGACTTAATTACCACCTTGAGCCTTCCTATTTTTATGATACCATTAGGATACAAATGAGACACTTGCGATCTCCAAATGGTAATTTAGATTTTTTAATTTTGTTTTTTTAACTCAGTCCATGGATTTGAGACACTGCAAGAGTCTAGTTTTCTCTAAAAGCATGTTTCAAGGGATAGTAAATACTAAATAAATATAAAATAAGTATTTGCCAAAGGAAGGAATGAGAGTCCTAATCCTAAACTAGGAAAGGGAGATGGCAGAAAAAGATGTCACCAGATGGGCACTGCTTTGCACTGTCTGTAGTGACTTCTTTGCTGAACCCTGACAGATGTCAGGTATTGAAAAACCCTCAGTCAGTGCCATTGAATTTAAAGAATTCAATTCCATTTAAACACAACATTTAAATTGAATTTAATTCAATTTAAACACAACAATGAGCACAGTTCTCTGTGTTGGATACTATTATTTTGGAGGAAGAGGCACCATAAATATGGAGTGAAATTTTAGACCAGAGAATTGCTATAAATAGAAACTTTCTTCACCTGATTCAGTCCCCTTTCTCATGCCTCTTGCTGCTTTACTGAATGCAAGTGAAAAGAAAAAAAACCCCAACCATAATCTATGCAACGTTCTTTCTGTCCCACCTCAGGTTTTCTTCTGACAAGACCAAAGTTCTATTTTGGGGCTGCATTTTTCCTGTTTGCAGGAAACCACAGAGTGAGACACAGTGTTCTCAGAGTGGGCTCCAGGAAGTCTGCTGAAAATTACCTTTTAACAGTGCATGAAGGAGGTTTTGGTGCCTTAAAGGAGCAGCAATGTTCCAGTGAGTGTCCCATCAGCTCCTTGCCTGTCACTGGTGGTCACAGAGCTCTCAGGATTTGCTGCTGCACCAGCCAAGGTGGCCCCTGCAGCCCATTCCAGGCTTTACTGCTGCATTTCCCTGTTAAAGGAGGTATCAGCTCTTCCATTTCAGTACAATTCCTTTCCTTCTTCAGAACATGAGATTCTCAGCAATTTCAGTTTCAGATGACTGAGCCTTGTTAAACCAAAGCACACATCTGGAGCAAGGTTTGTAGGCTGAGCTTGGGTGCTCTCACAGGGGGGCTCAGCTCATTCAGTCCTGAGCTGCTTAAAGCTCCACTCCTGAGTGTCTTTTTTACAGGTTTGCTGTCTGTAAAACACTTGCCTCAGTACAACCATGGGTTTTCTACAATATCCAAAAAGTTGGATTTGTCCTGAGGTAATGACAGGCTTCAGAAATCAGGGGAAGGAAGAAGCAATTTAAAGCTAATTATAGAAAAATTAAGGTGAGAAGGTCCCAATTACTGCAGTGAAATCCAGTGCTGAATGTGAGACCTATTTTGTACACTGGAGGACAGATTAAAAAACCACTTGAGGCAAACCAATTTACAAACCCCTCCTACAAACCTCTAAGCCCCTAAATATTTTTCTTCCAGCTCTGAACAGAACTACTGAATGTTATCTTCAACTGAGGTGCAGTAGCTCTCTGTATTCCAGCTCTCATCCTCTACTTTCTGCTTCTACTTGAGATGTGCTTTTGGATTTGAAAGAGGTGGCTTCTAACACCACATTACCCACAAATTCCAACCCCTTTGCAAAAAGAGATGGGATAAGAAAAAAAAAAAAAAATCCTTACCTCCCAGAAGCAGATAGGTGTAGTTGATCCTCTTGTATCCTGAATATGGGTTGAACTGCCTTGATTCGGTTAAAAAAGGAAAATGCCACCATAAGAATGCAGTGTGGCCTAATTACTAAACTTGAAATATTTGCTTCAGCTGGTTCTGCATCAGCTTCCACACAAATCCTTACTCGTACATTGATTTTGCAAGGGTGCACATGCTGTTCATACAGGAATTGTCCACACAAGAAAACTTTACAAAAGGTATGTTTATTTCTCTTCTGCTTTTCCATTTCACAACAAAAAGCACTTTATCTTAATATGCTGTGACCTCACAATGACTGAAAATGAGAAAGTAATGATTAATAAATTCATCAGTCAAGAGGTTGCCTGAATGTATCATTGATCCATCCTGAGATGTCAAGACAGGTCAGAATTCAGGAAAAGAAATGTGTAAACAATCAAACCCACACTTGATGATAATTTTTGATGGGTTGATGTTATTTACTCAATTTTCTTGAAGTCCCCCTGTGACTTTTGTGGATTCTTCCACATTGCAGAAGCCCTTCCTGAAAAGATCTGAGGCCTTGGACAGCTGCAAGATCCTGTACCAACAAATTGTTTACTGCAGTGTCAAAATGCACAACAATCATTTCACCTGGTTCACTTGGAGCAGAAGGCATCATTAGGGAATTTCTGTCACCATGAAGAAAATTAGGAACTGATAGGAAACAGAGGTTTTGTATAAGCAGACTTGAGTGTCATTGCACAGATAAATCAACCAACTGCTTCAATATTTGATGTTGCCTTAAGCTACAGCAGCAGCTCCTTAATTTTTCCTGTCCCCATCCATTTCTTATGTCTTATATTACACCCACTCTATGTAAACTACCACATGTTCTTGATCCACTTGATCTTCTTGATGGGTAAAATAAGAGATCATGCATAAATTCTATAAAAAAAGGAATACCTTTATTTTTTTTTTAAAGAGACTGTTTTTTCATTACCAAGTGAAAACTTTACAATGTAAAGTATTTCTCTTCAGTATTGTTTTAATATAAAAACTTAAATCACTTACTCTGGTCTTAACTGTTCCTACAGGAAGTCTTGTGGCACTGCAGGACCCAGGTATCTTCAGCCTCACTCTAGTATCTAATCATAAGTTCATGACTTTTTTTTTTAAATAAAACCATTTCTGTGGCCACTCACCATCAACAAAACATCCCTACCACCAAAACAAAAATAAAGCATCTTCATTAGACCAAAAGAGACTAAACTCTAACAGCACTATTACAGAGAGAAGCTTTGTTAAAATAAAAATATTTTTAAAGTTAGACACGACTTTAAAATTGTACAAAGACAACAAGCACTCAAATTACACAGAGTAAGTAGCAGTGAGTACAATGTGAATGCAACAACAGTGAGCTTTGCCTCTCTTTGTATGTAAATATAAATAGAGATTATCCTTGCCAGACTCCCAGCTTTTTTTCCCTTTTTCCTGAAAACCAGCTCATTATGCTTCAAAACCTTACAGGGAGCATCTCACTCTTCAGTTCAACAGAATTGCTAAAAGGGGCTCTGCCTAAAAACAGCCTTTCTATCATGAGAATATCCCATACTTTGCAGAACAAGTTTCTCTCTCCATTGAAAAACAGATTTCCCTTTCATTATGCCTAATGTTTCACCTTCCCAGGGGGCCTGTCAAATTATAGGCTTGAAAATGACTAAAAATTTTGAAGCTTGCTCATGTTTTTTCAAGAACATGCAAGCTGAAACTCTCACGGTGTGTCCGTGTAAGGAGTCACACAGCAGAGAATGCTCCTCTTTGTATTTCCCTTTTTGCAAGTGCTGTTTGAAGAAAAACACTTAGGAGTAATTTTGGCTAATTTGGCTAAAAAAGTATTGGTCAGAGAGGAAAATATTTCTTCTTTTAATTTTCTTTTAATATTACATTTAGAGGTCAAATGTACTCATAAAACCACCTGGCAAAAAGTATCCCTTAGAGCTTGTCCCTACATATGGATGTAAAGTGAAAAGCAGACATTGTTACCATCCTCCCTTTATTTCTGAGAGTTTTCTTCTTTACAGGAAATACATTCTTGCAAAAGAAATTAAACCCCCGTGGTGACTGTTCAAACAACTCCCATCACAGCCTCTAAACTAGGATTTAGTTATTACTTAGGTTTAGATAAATGAGAAAGCTTCTGCTGTAAATCTTTCCTGGGATCAACAGCAATTAAAAGAAAGTTGTTTTATCCAACTGCAGCCATACTGGTAAAATGAATGTGAGTTTTGCATTCATGACAGAATGCAACCACTTATTATTATTTTCTCTAAAATAAGAGTCTTGATTTGGGTTGTTAATAATTTTAAACTTACTTACTCATTATTCTTTCTAGATTACATGGAAGTGCTTTATTTTTCATAGCTTTACTCCATTATTAACGTTTCTTGCAAAGGATCAGCATCTTGATTTTCAAAAAGCTTGAAAAGTATTGTGGCTTTATTTTTAAATGAAAATATCCTATTAAGACAGCAGTGTCCTGCAAATTGAGTTCATTCCACTTGCCAATTTCTTTATTTTTATGTAAAACTGAATTTGAAAATAACTTGATTTTTTTTTTTTTTTAGTTATGCAAGAGCCAATTTAACGTTCCCATGAAGCATTCCAAAATGTCTGTCAGTCTGTCACTGAAGGGAAGAACATACAGCATCAAATCCCATATAAAATTGTTCTGGGGTGCAGCCTGCAAAATCCCACGTTAGCAAAAACTGAGTGAACTGGCCCAAATTCCTACCTTTTAACCATCCCATTTCTCTAGCTGCTTTTGTTCTCTCAATATCCCATGATCCTCCATTTGCTTCAATTCTAAGATAGCATTGCTGAGGTTTCAAAAAAGATTAAAAATTAAAGCAAGGACATTGTTTCACTGTAAGGAAACAGCAGTTGTGAGAAAATACTTTCAATTCTTGTCAGGACAGAAAAGGCTACTGGCAGTTTACCTTTCACTTGGCTTCAGAAGATTTTTTTAAACAGTTCTAGCCCAAGGCAGTTAAAGATTTTAAGCTAAACCCAAGCTTGTGCAATAAAAAAATGCTATTTAGGAAGGCATATCTTGGCCTCTAGAATTAGATTAAAAATTTGCTACTGTTATTTCTGTCTGAAGTCCTAGACCAGCAGTGGGCTGAGCACCCCTGGATTGGTGCACATGGACAAGAAGCCTTCTGCTTTTTAGCTTTGTCCATTTATTCCAGCAGGTTTCATAGCAGGACATGGAACACAAGTGCATTTCTGCAGAGCTAATTGCACAAAAAAACAGTCATTACTGAGTGTGTAAGTCTCTCTCAGCCCAGCAGAAAAGACTGCTCTAGATACAGCTGGGGAAATAGCTCCAAACCCAAAATAATCTGGTTATTTTGTCTCTTTTTTAGCAATTCTTTAGCACTGCTGTAAAATAAACTACTGTGAAACGCCACTGGGGAAAGGAAATGGACAAGTGGCTCCACCCTTGGGAGTTAAAGCATCCTTATGCCATTGTACCCACTGAGAGGGAGGATTCCTGTGCTCCCAGGAAATGCTTGGCACCTCTCTGAATCCAGAGCATCTCCAGGAAGTCTAGAGCAGGCAGAGGTCAGTTGTATTCCAGCACTTTGCACAATACTTCCTCATTTCTTTCAAAAACTTCATAAAACACTTGCATCAGGTGAACTATTTGGCATCATCATTTGGAATAGCTCAGTAACAGTTTACTAGATTTTTGGAGAGGGTAACATTATTGAAATTCTTCAATTTCCCATTTTGCTTTTTGCCAGTCCAATAGATGTGGCCATGGTACAGAGTAAGAAATAGAGCCCAGGTCTGTAATTCCAGTATAAGTTCCAAGTGTATGTGCCTTCCTACTTGTGCTTACAAGTACTGAAAAGCCTCTGCAGTAACTGCTTTAAAAACTATTTTAATCATTTTACCTCCCTTGACTGAAAGGCTGGTGACAAGGACCTCCAGGGAAAGATGGAGCAGCCTCTTATCCTGTGCACAATGCAAAAACCTTCCCAGCTCCTCCATTTAGTGCCTCTGCCATCCCCAATTTAGATTTAACTTAGTCCTGCTAGTAAGAAAAAGGCATTAATCCTCTCTGCTGAGAACTTGGTCCAGCATAAGTTTCACTTGACAGCAGCTGCACTGCAAACCACACTCAGTTACTGGTTTCTCTACTCAGCTTTCAAATATTGGCACTGAAATGGAAGGGGGCATGTGAAACCGAGACAAGGGAACAGTGATTTTAGAAATCAGAAATGGCAAACCTGCAGAACTCCCAGCCTTATGAGAATAGTGGAGTTCAGAGGTCACTACAAGAGACTGGCTGGTTAAGCTGCATAATGAATACATCCACAGTTGCACCAAAGAGCATAAGAGAGAGTTCTAGAAGAAAAATGTTTCCTGTTTCAAAACGTAAACCAAGCTTGAATAGAAAGTTGCAGTAGTCCTTCCCCAAGAGAGCAGTGATATTTTAACTAACCATCCTAGAGCTTCTTGCATTTCAAAGGTGCAGCACCTCTTCTTGGTCACTCAGGGACAGGATACTGGACAAAGCAATCCACTGCCACGATGAGCAATCCCTACCACGCTGTCTTCTTAGATGCACTGTGAAGTGGGGTCCTCCATTCAAGTGCCTTTTTCTCAGCCTCAGTTACAGCTGGACTGAACAGAGATCAGGTGTGTATGCCAGGGATGCTCCCTACATTCCTCATGAGCTCTACATCAACGTAGCTCTGAAGTCCACAGCAGGGTTAGCAACGATCTGTGGCACACCACTAAGTTCAGGAGTAGATTGTCATTTCTACAAGAATACAAAATAGCTTGTAAAATCAATATGTAACACTGTATATATGCATGAATATAAAAATAAACCACACCATCAATATGTAAAACTTCACAACAAGGATGAAAACAGTTCTCTTCTCAGCGGTCTTCAGTGTTGATGAGCTGGTTCTCATTGTCATAGCCATCAGGCAGATAGGCTTTCCTCAGCTGCTCCGACTTGGGTATGGAGCTGCCGTTCTTGACGTAGCGGGACAGGAAGGCTCGCACAGAGGGGTGATCAGCCTTCTCCAGGGGGATGTTGGCTTCCAGGCACATTTTCACAAAGTCCTGGATCACGCTGCTTTTCTCTGTCTGGGCCGTGCTGTTGCACTGCAGGGAGGCAGTCAGAGTCCTCTGCTTCTTCCTGACGTTCTGCTCCTCAAACTCCGCCTTCCTCTTGGTGTGCGTTTTGGACTTGAGGTGGTCGTTGATGGCGGACTTGCGGACGTGGTTGAGCACCACGTTGCAGGAGGTGCAGAAGAGCTTCCCCCCGTCCTCGTGCAGCTCGCTGCCGAACTCCGTCACGCGGTCCTGGGGGGTCACGTACAGGGCCGTCTTGGAGCGGTTCCGCGACGGCGCCGACTTCACCCCGAACCGCTCCATCGCTGCTGCCTCCGACCCCGCAAAGCTGGGAAACAAAGCAAGTGTTACGTTCAGTAGCCAGCCTGGCACCTGGGAACACCTGAAATACCATTCGTTACACGTAATTCATTACTGTTACTGAAAACCTACTCATTTGGAAGTCCAAAGAAACTGGGAGAATGATGAAGATCCTTGTGGGCGAGAGTAAAACGCTTCTTGGTTTCGCAACAGAACCCTCAAAACCCAGTCTGGTCACCGCTTAAACAAAAATGCTTTTTTGCATTTCTTGAAGACCCTTTTTTATCCTTTGCACTTTAGGACAAAGGATAGTTTCTTCTTAGCATTTTCAACATATTAGACAGTCTCTTAATTATGTTGAGTCAGTATTTTTCTGTGTCCTTTGTCCATAGCAAGCATGAAAACCATTACTGTCCTTTATAAAAGCCAGTAACCCCCATCAGAAAACTAAACTAAACCAAAACCAAACCAAAGCTTTGCCAGCACTGTTTGGCAACAGCCCTGGTTTGTAAACCACTACTATTAGATTAAACCTGAACTTGGAGCTTAGAGGAAATAATTTTGTCACTGCAATTACTGCTGGAGGAGCCTACTGGGAATACAGAATTGCATATATTGCAATGTAAAACAAGAAACTGTATTTTCAAACAGGTTTAACATCACTCTAAACTAGACCGTGTCACCAAAGCAGGCAATAACGCAGTCAAGTGCACTGAAATCAAACAGGACCTGTGTCCTTTTAGTTTCTGCTGTCCAGAATATCTTTTGCCCGCCCTGGACTGAAGCAATAGAAAATTTTGTCTTCAACATTGTATATTTTTTCCTAAGCCATTGCTACACGAAGAGACTACAACCTTCTGCAAAAAAAGGAAACAAAGATCTTGCTATTAGCTACTCTCCCAGTGATTTTCTTTTGCTCTCTCTGCTGCTTTGCTGAACTGTAAGTCTTTGACTGACACAAAGATAAACAATCTTTATCTAGCATCGATATAACTGCATTTATTTTTAGCAGCTTTACACACGAGTTTCCTAAGCAACCATTTCCTGAAATCAAGCAGAAAACAAGCCCTAACCCGACACAAACTTGTTGCTTTGCCTTCTGAAAGGCCAAAAGAAGAAAAATCCCCCATCAAACCAGGTGTTTGGAGTTCTACTGCAGCAGAATCTCTCGGCATTCTGAAAGCAGCACAGCACAGGGTTTTTGATAGGCCATTTTTTTGGGGTGGGTGTCAAGTTTTGGCGTGGGTTCCTTGCTGATGGATGTTGCTCGCTCCACCTCGGGGTGCCCGGGGCGCGCTCGGATCCGCTGTCCGGGACGCTGCCGGCGAGGCGGCCGCCCCGGGGCCCTCGGCTGTGAGCGCTGTCAGCGCACCGCGGAGCCGCTGCCAGCCCCGGGAGCCGCTCGGCGAGGAGCACAACAGCTCTGGATCCGCTCGCAGCGGGCGGAGCCCGCCCCGGGACCGGCACCTCGACGCGTTCCTTGCCCGGGTTTGTTCCGCGGGCTGCGGGCGCCGTGCGCCCCGCGCGGGTTAAACGCGCACAGCCCGGCCCGGCACAGCCCAGGCCCCGCACCGCGGGTGTTTCCCAAGGAAGCCCCGCATCCCCCTCCCCACGCGCGGATCCGCGCAGGTCCCGTGCCGGCCGCCATTACCCGCAGCGGCC
>VZTR01015605.1:223750-256985 GCA_013400775.1 Chaetops frenatus
GGGGCAGCTGGGCCGGGCCGGGCGGGCAGGGAGGCTCCTGTGGGGAAGGCAAGGCAAGGCAAGGCGGCTCCCGGAGCGGGGCCGGAGCGGGAGCGGGCACGGAGAGCCGGGGGCGGCTGTGGGGACACGCGTGGTGCTGCCGGTGCTGCGGACAGAACCGCCCCGGGTGGCCTCGCCTGGGTGGCGGAGGGAGGCAGAGCGGCAAGAAGGGCCTCGGGAACAGTTCCAGTCTCGCTGACCGGATTAGACCGGGGGTTTTATGTTTTTTTTTTTTTTTTTTTTCGGTTTTTTTCCTTTGAAAAGCAGCGTTTTCTTGCTGCGGGCCCGGAATTCTCGTGCTCCTCGCAGGCTCCCTAGGTGTGCCTTGCAGAGTAACAAGCACCAACAGGTTGCTGTTCCTGGTTGCTTTCATCAGCAGGTGTGCATGGAACATGAGGTGCCTTTGGTGTATTCCGGCCGCGCCGCTTGCTGCTTCCCAAAACACAGCCCAGAGGTCATTTTATGTAAAATTGCTTCGTTTTATCAACTTTTGGACTTACCTCACCACTAGGATTGGTTTTTTGCCATCTGAAGAAACGTGCTGCCATGTTGTCACTTCGTTCCTGTTTTACCATTCGGTGAAACGTTCTGTTTGAAATATTATTTGCTGTCATATGTGCTTGCAATAATCTCGGGGGGCATTCTGCTCACTAAGCCCGTGGGTTGCTTTTTGGGGCTGTTGATCCTTTTATATTTTCTTCTGTTTCATGATTTCTCAACACTTACATACTGGGAAAAAATTGTGGAGCCAGCAAAAGGAGAAGCAAATGTTTTTGAAAGTCTGGTGTTTTCTACAACTGCAAGGAATGACAACCATGTTTGATTTTGTTGGTTGGTTGGAAAGACATTTACTTCTGCTCAACCCTGAGGGTTTTATCTTAAATTTTTCTCTCTGTGCTTCCATGACATGCACACTCAACATGTATGGTGAATTAATTGTGTTGAGGAGGTGCAGACAGGGTGACAGCTTCATGTGCTAGTGCCAATCCCAGGCAAAGGTAGGAATTAGTAGGAAACAGAAGAGGACAAGAGGAGGGAAAGAGTTTTCCTGTGAAATAGTTGTATCACAATTGTTTTATGTGTTATATATCTAGTGTTGACTTCTGCAGTTTTGTTTTTTTTTTTGTATAGGGAGATTGCCAAGTCTTCTCCCCTACTGTGGGTTGATGAACTCTCCAGCAAAGCAGCCAATGTTCTGAGTATGTAAAGGGCTCTGCTCCTTTTCTCTTAAGCTTTCTTTTTAACAATGCACAGTTTAAATAATCCTGATGAGGGTAAGTTAATATATTAACAGTTTGTCCCCAGGGTTTCTTTTTTTTTTTTTGGCTTGTTTTGTGTAAATTTGGCCTGGTGTGAGCAGCAGTCATGTGCTCACTCAATGTAATCAGTGTTTTGTTTAAGCATGTTTTTTTAGTAATAGCTTTTTCTACTGATTTAACTATACAAACACAAGATCCTAAGGGGTGTGCTGGTGTAAAAGGCTGTAGCTGTGTGACATTTATGGATTGACAACAAATGAGGTTGTATGTGCTCCACGTCAGCTCACTTTCCCTCATGGGGATTGATGGTGGGTAATTATACACATAATATATATTTGTACTTTTCTATCCAGATCTTCTGAAGGGCTAATTTGACTGAGCCTTCCCTCCTCACTCCACTTTGCACTGATAACACAGTTTTACTTTTTGTAATACTCCTTTGGCCCTTCTGAACATCCTTGTTTGCCTCTTGTGCTTCTCTTTTTTTTTCTTTTTTTTTTGTCAGAAGTGGAATAGCAGTTGTAGAAATAGTTGCCTAGTGATGGTGCCCTGAGTTTGGACTCCCCAACAGAAACTTTGTTATTTTCAGAATAACAACCTATCAAAACACATGGCTGCGTTTCAGGCATGGTGCTGAGGCTTGCTGTCACCTGAAAATGATATTGTTTAGATTGCTTGTAGCTAAACTGATGAAGCCTGTGAGCATCTCTCAGTAAGAACTACAAGAGAAATGAAGCAAGATGTAAATAAAGCCTTTTCACTCTGTAGATCTGTCTTCTATAGACAGAAAATCCTGCTGATCTTTAAGAGAGTGGCTTAGAGCTTGAAATGCATCGTTGTGCACATCTTTCATCCTTGAATGATGTTAGAAAGGTAAAAAAGCTGCTGTAAACAGCCAGATTCAGTTCTCTTGAGGCCTGGAGTATTGTAGCTCAACTTCACTTTTGGATCGATTAAGTACCAGTTAAAAAACATGAGATGTCAGGATTATGAGAGCATTTTCCATAAATTTGTGGGTAATCACAGTTTAGTGATACAAGATCAAGTTGGAAAGTGGCATCTTGAAACCCATTTGTAGTTTTGGGATCTGTGTCTTGCAGGTGTTCGTGGTTATAGAGAGTCATTACAGCCTGAATCTTTCAAGGCAAAATGGAATGAAATGTTTTCTTGGAATGTTTTTTGAGATTGAGGACATGGGCAAAGCAAAAATCAAGCTTTCTGTGGCTGGAAGGTATAAAAGACAGTTGGAAGATGAGTCAAGTGCCCAGCTTATGCATCTCACCAGCTGTTTCTATGTTACTTTCTACAATTTGCTGATGTGGCTTTTCTTCTTAGTTGTGAAGTTCCAAACTCACTTGCACGTTGAGAAAAACAAATCTGCTGCTCCCAGCTTTGGCAGGCAAAAGAACAATGCATCTGTAACTACTTTGGAAGTTAAAGACATTTGAAAGGTGGTACCTGGAAGAAACTTCCTCAGCCTAAACATTTGGAAGAGTTTCAGCTTGTGTTTGTATGCAGAATTTGAAATTCTTTCATGAGGTTTCTCAGGAACCAGAGCCATTGAGAGGTTTCTTGTGAGACTGAAATACAAGTGGTGAAGGCCAGCAAAAAAAGAGAAGATGGTGACTTTTTTGGTCTGATGCTGTAGGGGAATACTTTTGTAATTAGAAGGATGAATTTCCAATTTTACTTGGTTTGAAAACAAACTTTAATGGCAAGCTGGAAAATGAGTATAGCTTCCTTCATTGCACTGGAAGTGGGTACAGTTTTATGAACTAGAAAAAGAAATTAATTTCTTTTACAGAATATTTTCTTACAACACTAAAAACTGTCAAAATATTACAAGTTGCTTTGAGCATTTCTGTAGCTGTCCACAGGGCTGCATAGCTGTGCTGGATATTATTTTGTGTTGTTGGTACTGACTGGAATAAACACCAGGTGAGTTCATCTCAAGTAACAAGGTGATGCTGTGAGGGGTAAACACTCCTTGATCTGTTCTTCCTGTGGCATCAGCTTACAGCCTTCCAGGATGATCCCATTCCTGAAAGATTACCTCCTTTGCTTACATTAATTGGTAGAAAAACAATTCTTGGGCTTCTAAAAAAGTTAAGTGGTAAAATATAGTAACACACCAGAGAAGATAGTGTTTCCTGGATTTATTTTAGCAGGCAGAAAAAGGCAAGGAGGGGTGTATGACTCAACTGTTGTTTGTCTTGCTTTGTGGTGATGGAAGTAAAAAAATATACAACTTTGGATGTTTGTTCTTCTGGGGTTAATACAGTTTCACACTTTTTGTGCTTAAATTTGAAAGCATTTGCTTTTTTTCTCTTACTTTGGATTTAAAATCAGTAGTGTTAAGTTGTTTTTATATTAAGAAAATCCCAAAAAAACAACTAAACAAACTCATTCCAAACCTTAAAATTATGCTAGTCTTTTATTTTATCAAATTTTGGACCTTTGGGATCCGTATTTGACCTACATACACCATTTTAAGGCTCAGCCATAAAAAATCTTGCACACATGAATAGTAGTAGTGGAAAGTGGTTTCTTCAACATCCTTGAAGCTTATTTCTCTGAGAAGGCAGAATCTCAAATCTAATAGATGTTACCATCAATTTTCAAGTGCAATAAGTTGGGATGTTAATGTTTTGGGGTCTTTTGTACCTTCCTGAACAAATTGGTTTTATTGTCCTTTTTAGTGGCTCAAGTTTTAAGAGCACCATTGTAAGTCATATTTGACTTTTTCACGTTTTTGAATGTTGATGCTGCTCGTTACATGAAAGCTTGCAAGGGCCAATCATATATTACAGTAACTAAATTTTGAAGAGTATCATTACTACTTGAAACTGTTTACATTTAAAAATTAACTTGTCATGATGTTTTTTACCTGTGGGACTGGTGGAAACCAGTCTGTTCAATTTAGCTATTGGGAATTTAGCATTGTGCTTCTTGAGATTCGAGTGAATACACGTTTAAAAGCAAATCCTTACAAAACAGATGTGGCCAAACCACAATCTGTGGTGTTTATTCCCAAATTGGATGCTAAGGATGAGCTTCCAGTTGTGGTGAGGATTTACCTGTGTGTGCAGGAGGGTGTCCTTGGCCTGGGTTAGGTGGTGGCACTCCTGCCTCTGACACTTGATGGCAAAACCGATAAGGAATTATCATGCAAAACTGGGCTGTGCTGGCTGAAGTGCACTTGGCTCCTCAGTCAGTTTCTGAGAATTCACAATAGCAGCTGATTTTCAACCTCTTTATGTGAAGATTGACTCCTCCAAGCTTGCAATCTTCAGTGCTCTTGTCATTAACATCGTAAAATCTTTTTTTATTCACATACTCAGGGGGGTTCTCATCAGCTCTTGTGCCTGCTGGCCTTTTAGCTTTACCCTGGGAAATGATTCCCCTGTTTTACAAGTGGGATTAAGGCGTTACTGTTCTCCAAAAGAAATATTTGTACATTTTGTGCAATGCATTGTAGACTTTTCTTGATCTTTGTAACATCTTTTTACTTCTCTGAAACTTTCCTCTTGGACACTTTCAAACATCTGGGTATTGCTACTTCTCCAGGTTTTACTGCCTTTTCATTAACAGTACTTTATGTATGAAAATAAGCTCGTGATTTTTCCTTGGAAAAATGTATCAGGATTATAACTTATAAAGGAGTTGTAGGTTTTTCTACCTAAAGGAAGGATCCATTGAGTAATGCTTTGCTACACTGGCTTGTTCAAGTTAAGGGCAGCACACTTAGTGCAGTAGGTAAAGTAAAAATAAAAAAGTTACATCGTTTTGTTTAGATAAGGAAAAGAAATGTACTTCATCACTGAAACACATAATAAATTGTATTTTACTTGTTACCAGTGATGTGGATGTAAGCATTTGTCTTTTCACAAGAAAAGTTTCCACTTCCACATGTGAGCAAAACAATTCCTTTCATTAGTCGACTTTCATTTTTGGGGGGAGGGTGAGGTGCTAATCAGAAGATGAGGAGGAATATTTCTACTTTTCAACACATGTGTTTATCTCTCAGTCATAAATCATACATAGGAACATTTATTACAGTGCTCCAATCAGCCCAAACTGCTTTTCTGGAATTAATGTAGAGTTTTCACTGCTGTGCAAGTAACAGACTGTAGATATACATGACTTTTTGGCTTGCTGAATGTAATGGGCATATGGTACCCAGCGTTGGGAATTGTTCTTGTCTCAAGCAGGCTGAGGAGATGGATGAAATTTTGGTGATTAAGAGTAGGGGGAAGCATTTAGCTTTAAGGGTAGAAACCAGTTTCACAGGATGTGTCATGCTGTTGCTGGGTGATGTGTCTTCTTTTGCCAGAAGTGTGATGATGTTTGGTTACTCCTTATGTAATATTCACATGTGAATTGCATTAAAGCCATTGCTTACGTATTTTAGTATAAAGCCATTTTAAAATTTTACATGTTAAGTAGTGTTTCACATTATCCTAAAACCATAAGGCTTTTCCTAATCTCTATTTGGATAGTAAAATCCTTATTTGTAAGGACATGGTTGTCTTGCTTGTATTTGGAAACAGAACAAAATGGTCTTCATCCACTGAACAGGTTCAAGAGGCAGTCAAAAAGCTCTGATTATTTCTTGTGGTGTTTCCAGGTAGAGTAAATTTAGTATTACTCAAGTTCTCTTCTAAAGTTAAACTTTGGTATCTGAGCTGCTCTTGCATTTCTGCTGATCAGGCAACTGTGGTAGGTGTTGCCTTTAATTATGGATTTTAATTTTCAGGAAACTTTGATTTTTCTAATTTTGACCCTTTTTGGTTTGTCTTCTTGTCTGACAATCCCTACACAAATTTATTGTAACGAATGACAACCACTGTATTTGCCAACAAGTTTCTTTGAAAACTGTAAGCAGAAAAACTCACAGAATTGTGGTTTTAATCCTGTGGTGATTTCCTTTACTGTTAAATCTCACAGGAAGCTATGGGAATAACTTTGTTTGAAATCCTAGTAATGATAAACTTTAAAAATTGGTGGGATTTGTAGTTTTGTTTTTTTTTTTTTTGTTCTTGTGTGGAGAAACAGGAAAAGCTGTAGCAACTTCAGGCCTAGCACTACATAAAACATTTGGTGTTTGTGTCCCACATATTTGCAAATCTAATTATTTGCAATGCTGTTTCTCTTAAGTCTTTGGAATGTAGCCAAATAACTTTATATGTGCATACTTAATCACTTAAAATATATGTGTATATATAATCAGTTAAAACATAATATTCCAAGAAAAGCTATTGTTTCACTGGTCCAGATTTTTAATTACTACCTTGTTATTTGTGGGGTTAGCTGCCTTAGCTGTGTGCTCAGAAATTTTCTGATAAGTCTGGTCTTGATTTTGTTTTAATAGGACACATCTGAGTCTTGAATTTTCCTCTGAGTTATTACAACTTATTAAAGGAGAGGAAGTAGTGCATTGGTGTGGGAGGAAGGGGGAGCTGAATGGGGGGTTTGGTGTCAGGAAGGTGCTTCAGCCTCTCTTTCAGTACCTTTATCTGCTCTGAATGAGAGGGGGGAAAAGAAAAAAGGCCCAGTACCTTCATGGTGCTTAGCAATGGCAGGTGCAGACAGACAAGGGAATGATGCTTTAAGGGTATTAAAAATGGCACCCTAACAGAGACCTCGACAGCAACTGTTGCACAAAGCCACATAAAAAAATTGTTCCCTTCTGATTTTCTCTCTGTGTATTGGACCAAGAGCAAGCTGCTGTGGTTTCACAGTGTTATGTTCTTCTTTTTTGGTTGACTTTGCTATATTGAAATTAGTGTGCCTCTTCAAAATGTGCTGATAAACTTCTGTTCTGCTTTGCAGCCCTGTTTCAAAGCATGGCATCTTGAGTATTTTGTACAAAACAGAGCTTGGTTTCTATTACAGGAAATGTTATTCCATGAGATTACTTAAAAGCAGACATGGAAGTATGTATTATTCCCTGCCCCTCCTTCTGTATACAGTGTATGTGCAGTGTGGTTTGGAATTTATTTTATACTTAGTTTAACTTTTTGTCCACACACTCCCCAGACCCCCATCTTTTCCTGATTGTTGCAGGTCTTCTGAGAATTGACCAGCTAGACTTCTCTTTTCCTGTGACTGATGAATTCATGGTTTCAGGTGTCTGCATTCAGGAAAATGTTTGCTGTTCCTATTTTTCCTGAGCAGTTTGGGATGGGGAAGTGTTGCTGTGACTCTTTTTTGGTGCATTTGAGTTGCAGACCAAATGCCAGGCCAAATTGGTGTTGCTGGCTCTGATATTTGTGTGGCAGGGGAGGTGGTGCAGACTGGGGCTGATGGCTTTTTCTGGGGAGAGAATGTTCCTTGCCCATTAATTCCTAGTTGAGGAATTAATGTTGCTTTGGGTTCAGATGGGTGCTGTGGGGGCTGTCCAGTAGGATACAAAATGTTGTTTCATTGCTTGAAATCGTATATGAACATATCTCTACTGTGCCCATCAAGTGCAAACATTGTGAAACATCCTGGTGGAAAGTGATGCTTTATTTTTGCCTTTTTTGACCTTTTGGAGGCTCCCACCTCGAAAGGATGTTTTTTTTTTCTTTCTGTCTCCTTTGTTTCTTCTAAGGCTTTTGTGGTTTTCTATAAAAAGGATTTGGCTAAAACTATTACAGGCAACTCTTAAACGATCTGTGAGGAAAGACTATCTTATAAAATGTTTAGTCTTCTTAAGAGGAAGACTATTTATCTACAAGTCTGCAGTTTCTTCAGACCTTGATATTTGCTGCATTAAGCTAACAGTTTTTCAAAAAAATTATTAAAATAAGTTTGAAAAGTTAGAATCTATATACAAAATATGAATCCAGCTCAGCTGCTGTTGTCTTAGATCCATCCTATGGCTAAATAAAGCCAAATTTACTAATTTAATCAGATAAGGAAGGGTGACTGGAATGTTTGTGACTCTGATGACATAAAGGCTGGAAGAGTGCAGGTTACTCTTCCCCCTCTTGGAAAGTTTTTAGACTGGAACGTCTGGATGCTGTTACAAACTCTCTAATTTGCATCTCCTTGCAAAATAAAAATTTGTGTTTAAATGCAGAGTGCAATATCTACTGGTACAGCATAAAAAGAAAGTATTTCCTGTCTTACCCTCTGACAAGAACAGTTGAAGGTCCCTTGTGATATTCCTTTCATGATATAGATCACAAACCAGAAAACAGTCACATTTTTTAGGTTCCAAACTCCGCTCCTGAGGGAGAAGGAGGGGAGCTAAAGCAGGTGCAGTGTGAACTACTCCCTCTTTCTGGCTGAAGAGAATATCCTGGATAATAACCTGTATTTCCATGGCTTTTCCCAGGTTGTTGAGGACTATGCTGGGAGATGGCAGGTGCCTTTGCCTCAGCTGCAGGTGCTGCAGACGGCGCTGTGCTGCTTCACGTCGGCCTGTGTGTCCTTCCCAGCCGAATGCGAGCACGTCCAGTATGTGCTCAGTAGCCTTGCTTTGTGAGTACTTCTTCATTTTTATTAGTCCTTCCTTTACTGTAGCACAGCAAAAGGGTTTCAGATCCTCAGAGCTCCCAAGAGGGGTTTTACAGGTGGTGTAGCTGCACAGAACCAAGAATTGCTAACTCGAATTCAGTTTTTGTCTTTTTTCTGTCCTTGTTAAATATTCAAGTTGGCTATGACGGTGTTTTGTCATAAGGGACGTCTGGCAAAATGAATAATCTAAGAAAAAAAGTGATCATCATAACCTTATTTTGCAGTATTTGACCTCTGTCAGTAGATCATTTTAAATTATTTATCTCTAATTCTTACTTTTGTACCCATGCCTCTATCAGTAGATAATTTAAAATAATTTATCTCTAATGTTTACTTTTGTACCTGTGCCTCTATCAGTAGATCATTTAAAATAATCTAATTTTTACTTTTGTACCTGTAGTGATGTAATAAACTAACTGCTTCTGAAAATAGATTTCTTGCCATGTTCAAGAAATAAGTCAATTACTTTAAAATTGTATGGATTTTTATGTTTGAGTCATCCAAGTGCTTATGGGAATTACTTGTGATGCAGTTAACTGACCCAAAGTCACATTCAGCTTCAAGAATTGCAAGAATTGTGTCATAAATCTTGCTCTTTTTTCAGTTTTCTTGATGCATGGGTCATTTTCCCACATGAAGACTGCAAGTGTCAGTAATAAGTACATAAGGAAAAATAAATACTGTCTTTAAATGTTGGTGAAGCTTCACTGTGGACATTTCCTGTTTTGTGTGTGTGAAACTGTTTGACAGAGGACTATTTATGGCATCATAAGAGCACACTTTTCAAAGTTAAACATGGTGGCATCTGTAGTTGTGGGTTTTTTCACTAGTTTTAAGGAAAAAAACTCGAAGTTCAAACCATGCTTGTATGTACTTCTCAGTAGCAAAGCTTGGTAGGTAAAAAGGTGGGAATTCAGGTATTATTTTGGATGGATACATTCTGATAATTGAGAACTAAATTGGTCACGGAGTTCCTGTCACCCTTGTCTGTTTTGATTTTTGCAACTGGGTTTACTCCATGAGATTTGCTTCCATTCTAGGATGTCAAATTATTTATTCTTCTGCCTGGCTGGCACAGTTTTGCATGTGATGTGATATAAAGGGATCCCAGGGCTTAGTAGCTGCAGTTACCTGGGCAACCTTGCTCGAATCTCTTTTGAAAATTCAGTGTATATTAAGTCAGTTCTTGGAGAGCAAAACTGTGCCTGACTGTGTTGTCATCCTTGAGTAAGATTTCCTTGGTAACCAGACAATAAACTGTTAACAAGAACAACTGGTTTATTTCCTATCCTTAATAACCTTGCTATTCATATCAAATGAAGCAGCATCTGCATTAATATCAGGGGGTTTTAATAATGGTGCCACACTGGTGTTTTTAGGCAATCTTCTGATGCCAAAGCAGTGATGTGATCAACCTAGATGGATATAAATGTGGCCATGCAGTCTGCAGACAGTTTTGGAATAAACAAAGTTGGAACTGACTGTAGTAAGTTTAACTGGAGACTGTTGATGAGGAAATGAAAAATATTTTGGTGGCTTCCTTTGTTAGACCATGAGCAGGTGCATTGATAAAGCAGAAAATTGTAGTTCACACTTATTCACTGTTGATTTCCAGATACTTTTTTTCAAGGTCCTCCTCTTTTTAGATCAGTCAAAGCAAATTTAAATGCAGGCATGCATCACTTACTCTAACTAGTTTTGTCTTATTATTTAAGTTCCAGTTTGGCTGCTTGCCAGATCATGACATGACTCATGGCTGACCTTTCCTGAGAGTCAAGGAAAAATGATGCAAAATTTTGTTTAACATGAAATGAGATAATGTTTTTTCAGAACCAAGTACTTATTTGGGTAGGGATTGTTTTTTCATTGCATATTTGAATTGAGATTCAAAGACCTAGCCTTGAGAGAAATTCTGTCACTGAACATAAAGAATTTTTATCTGTTGCTCTAAGCCTATTTTTGGCATAGTTAATAATTGGTTAGAAAAAAAAATACTTCAGCATAATCCATTGGAAATCTAATTTTATGGTACTCTTCCATTGTTCCTGTAGAAAATTTAATTTTGTCTGTGAGTATTGAGACTTTTTTAATACACAGTATTCCTGAAAATGTTACTGGGAAGAAAAACTGTCTTTAATTTGCACAATATTTTTTTAAGTCCTGCCTGTCCCCCTGAAAGTTGCTCAGTTCTTGTCTGCTGCTCATGACTTTCTCAATCAGCAGTTGCAGCTCATTAGTGCAGTGCCTGCTTGGGACTTTTTCCAAGTAGAAATGAAATTTCTCAGAATCTTCAAGCAGAACTGTAACAGTTGCACTGCAGATCCACCAGCTCCAACTGCCAAGTTTTTGATTGAATTGACTCAACTGCATTATCTGGAAGGAGGCTTATATAAATGAAAACCTGAATTGAAAGGAGGTCTAGAAAGCTTTTTACCAACCTCTCTGACTCTGTAACAGGATTTTTAAAAAAAATAGAGTGCTAGACCAGTATTTTAAGATGATAAAAGCTATGGAGGCCACAAATCAGTTTGAATCTATGCAGCTGTTGAAGGTGTCAGTCCTTTCTTCTCCCATTTCTGTCACCTCTTTTGGGGGGTAGCACTTGTGAATTCATCTTGCTGGACAGAGATCTGCCTAAAAACTTGCAGGTGGTAAAATTCAAGTTGTACTAATTTGAGTGAGACACAGAAGGTGAATGTAGTTTTGTTTGCATGTTTGCACAAAAGCTGTCCCTTTCCAAATACTCTTCAAAAGCTTTTTTTGAAAAGATAAAATAATTAACACCTTTAAACCAACATCTTCAGGGAGAGACTTCAGTTACAGCAAGAGAGGCTGAAATGGAATAAAGTGTGTTTGTAGAAAGTGCTTGAAAACATGAATTGTTGGCCACCAAAAACCTTTGAGTCAGTCCACATGGGCACAGGTCTAGAATTTCTCAAAATGGCTAATTTTGGTTTGAGTGCTGTGAAAAGTAAGAGGCTTAGAGTAGTTTCATCTTTTTGAATCAATGCTTTTAGTTTGACTTGTCACTACTTCTGTTTTTTAGGAGTTTTTTTGAATTGCTGCTGTTCTTTGGGAAGGATGAGTTCTATGAAGATCCTTTGAAAGATATTTTGGGTTCAATCCAGGTAGTGTTGCCTGCTTTCATATAAACTTCTAATAATATTTTAGTAGATGTAAAGACAGCTTTTGTGAACATATGACCTGGAGGAAACATGCTATTCTAGTGAAAAAAATTCAGCTTGTTTATGTCTATTTAGAGCTTAATGTCTTTCAGTTCATGACATGAAATCTCATGTTTCTCCTCTGGTTTTAAACAGTAAATTTGAAATTGAAACTCCAGCTCCATGAAGTCTGAATTCAGCATAAACATGGATAATTTAAACTGTTCTGTTCTTGGGTAGATTGGGACAGGGTTTTGTATGTCTGTGTACAACTGCCTAAGATAAAGGACCCTTTTACCAGATAAGTGTGGGGTTTGGTTTGTTTGAGGTTTTTTTATACCTGAACTGATTTTTAGGGTTGTGCCACCAGGCACAGGAAACTTTTTTAGGGAAAGAACTGATAAAAACCAAGGTTGTGTCTCTATTAGAACTGCTAATGGAACTGCATTTTGAAAAATAGCTCTTCCTTTGTTATTTTTATGTTGGTACCTGTCTATTACTGCTTCTACAAATTAATGTGCCAGCACTGTTTCTGCATCAGTTGTGTAATCAAACTGGCAGTGAAAAGCAGGTAATTGTATGTGCATGGAAGCCATTCTTCTGATGCATTTTTTGGTTCAATATTAGATGACTTTCTCACAGCTGAAATTTTCTGTTGACTGATGGTGTTGTTGACACTTTTACAGCAAATAAGGGGTGGGGATGGGAGTGAACTTGACATGTGAAAATCATGGCTGGCTAAAGCATGATATTCCAGGCAAACATAATTCCTGTTATGTAGAAATCTAGAGAAAAATGCTTGCTTGAGGGCTAGTGACTCATGGCTTAATTCAGTTTTTCCCTCAGAAATCACAAATCCAGCTCAACATGTCTAAATCTGTGCCTTGCCTTAGCGTGTGCCAGTAATATCTCCAAGGAAAGGTGTTTTTGCATTTTTATACAAATGGAAGGCTCTTTCTGAGGGCTGTAGAAGCCATGAATTTGGCCTTCAACAGTTCTGTTTTGCTGTTTTTAGATAATATCAGTTGTTACTTTAGGGCTTTCTGTATGGTCAGTGAAAGACTTTGTAGCTCAAACTACTGATTGAGGAAATACTCAGCCATGCAGGGGTTTCAAGGTTTGTATCTTTGGGAGAGCCTAACTATTTTTAGACAACATCTTTTTCTTCTTTCTAATTGTTTCTCTTTTTACATGTAGGAGTGTCAGAACCTTCTAAATAAATACAGAAATCTGAACCTGGAACTAGTGACTCGAATCATTCGTGATGGTGGACCATGGGAGGATCCAGTATTACAAGCAATTCTTAAAGCAAAGCCTGTGTCACAGGAAATAGGTACTTCATTTATCACAGTCATTTTCTAGAGTACTGACAAATGTGTTCAAATATGCTTTTTAAAATATATGGGGTCAGGTGTTGCTAGCTGGCATTACACAGAGTTTCAACTATTTTTCTGTAGTAAAATGAGCTAGTCCCTTTTTTGTTTGAAAGGAAGCTGATTTTTTTGCTAATTTAAGTCTGCTTTTATAATGTAAGGATCAGATTGGTCAGATACAGACAGCTACTGAGGAGTTCATAAAATTCATAGTGTGGATTTCCCAAATCTAAGTGTACACTCAGAGCATGGAGACCAGCTTGACTTCAGTTAGACTCCTGAAATGATTGGAGAGGATCTGATGTGTGTTTGTCTCCTGGGACTCTGACTCATTTAATTTTTCCCTTCAGTTGTGAATACTGGGTCTTGTTGCTTTTCTTGGTTCTGTTTCCAGTGGTGCCCATGGCTACATGTAACAGCTGCTCCCTGTTTATGGATATGTAATTCCTGGAGCTGGGAAAGGTGCAGTGCATGGGAACAAAATCACTGGAATGTTAATGAAAGTTCCTAAGAGGAAAAATACCCAAGCTACAGTAAGATCTTTACTAACATCTGAAGCAACATGTTGACCAGCAGTGTTCATAGGGGAGCTCTTAAAAGTTATTTTTATTTGCAAGTGATGGCAAATGCCAGTTCTTCTCTAGTTATGGGGTAGTGCATGATACAAACTCAGTGCTCTGTTTGTGTCAACGTGCTCATTCTGGAGAGAGAGGAAGAGCACTAAAGCCAGGACAGCTCAGTGAGCTGCCTCCTTAACCAGAACAAGGGTTTTGATAGCAAATTATCATCATTATGTCTTTGTTGTTCTCTCTCTTTGTGAAGCAACTGCTTGAGCAACAGATTTACCCATTATTTTTATTAGATATCTCATAGAGTTCTGGTCAAATACCCATAGAAATACAAGGAACAGCAAGATGAACCTTGTTTTGTTCTGCATCATGTGATTTTGGTGATTGTGATGTGGAATTAGGTCTCAATCTCCATCTCTCCAGCAAAGAATTAGTTTAGTCCTTTGCTGTAAAGATTCTCTTGATTATCATGGAGCCTCTCTATGATGGGTAACAGTTTGAGGGTGTTTTTAACCTGGCAGAGCAGAAATGAGACCTGTTGTCACTAGGTGAGCACTTTGTTCCCTTGTGTTTCAGGCTGCACCTCCTTCCCCTCTGCTGAGAGATTTTTTCTCCTTTTATCTTCTTATATCCCCCCACACACCCTTGACACATCTCATCTGTGCTGACAAACATTTTATTTTAGATAATTATATTTTGGAAGCTCGTTCTTTCTTCCTCTCACTTCCTCTAAAATTTGATTCTTGTGAAGCCTTCCACAAAGCAGACATCCCATGCTGCTTTATAGGCAAGCAGTATTTGGTGTGTATTTTGCAACCTGGCCATGTAGCTCCCTCAGGGCTTGTTTTAAATAGGAAAAACTGCCTATTATTGCTGCACTACATAATCCTGTCCTGGATTCATTAACTCCATGGAGAAGCTTAAGCCAAGACAAACCTCTCTGTGTCTGTCTTTACATGACTTGCAGTAAACTTTAAGATGTCACAGTCTGTTTGGAGATGGCTGGAAACAAAGCAGTCATTGAGTTGAAAGAAAAATAGTAGTGTTGAAACACAGGAACAATCAGCTTATGAGAGACAAGGGACAATAAGGTGAGCATCTAGAAGAGAACATTACGGAGCTGCAGTCAGATGGAGCAGTTCATGAGTTTCTGAGGTGGTGGTTGATGTCTGTTGCCCTAAAGCAAAATATCACTGCCTGGATAAGAATAAGTGTTGTTTCTTAGTATATCACAGATTTGGCTAAAAGCTGCTGTAGCAGTTTTCTTCAGCTTGGGGGGTTAGAAGAGCTCTGTGTGCCTTGGGGAAAACAGGACATTCCAGGACAGGGAGGGACCACTTCCCTGCCAGCAGCATCACTGAAACTCTGAAATCAGAGGAGGCTGTAGGAACCCCCATCCTTGGGAGCCCCTGCTGGCAGTGGTGTGGGTGTGGAGGTGCCTTTCCCTGGGACGTGAGGCTGTCAGAAGGCAGAGTCTCATTTATGGAGCAGAAGGAAGCTGGGAGTTGCCCACACCAAGTGGGAATGGTAGAACAGGGTGAGCTGTGCTGTGGAACTGCAGTTCTCCCTCCTTTGAGGGACAAGGATGTTACAGACATTTGTTAGATGGGCAGCATTTCCTTACCATTAGCATTTACCAAAGCTGGGTATTTCCAGCCTAATTTTTCAGTAATCTGTTGGGTAATGCTTGCATGCAAAACAGAGGATGTGGTTTATTATCCTAAGGGTGGTAATTCAAAAAAGGAGAGGCTTTTCCTTGGCTTTAAGGACTTCTCTGTATAATCACTTTTTCTTGCAGTTCATCACCACCATTAGACACTGGCTTTCCTTTTAGTTCTCTTGTTTTCTGAATTTCCTCTCAGAAGTGCTAATGGATAGTGGGAATGAGATTTTTTTTTTTCTCTTACAATGCATCTGTTAACAAATGAAATTGACACCTTGAATAATACTTCTGAAGTGTTCATTAGCATGGAACACTGCTAGCTTGCATAAAAATAAAGATGCTACAGAAATCCTGGGTTTCAGTATAAGGAATGATTTCAATCCCAGAAAAGTTTTAACTGAAAGCTTGTTGTACAAGCTTTCTCTTCATTTTGGGAGAGTATAATTCTTTGTTCACATAGTGGATTTCAGTAACCATTTCCTAAGTTTCAATTTAAGTTGCTTGTAATTAATAGAGATTCCTTCTAAGGTATAAACTTCCAGCCTTCACCGACTTTAAATTGACAATCTTTATTTCTTTAAAACATGAAACAATAAAGTACTGCAGTTGTACTCTTGAGTGATATCTTAACTTTTAATCCAAAGAGATATTGTGATCTGCATGATCTTTTATAATAGAGATACAAAGCATGTCTTCTAGGTATCTCTGAATTTCCAGTTTCTTCAATGTTGAATATTTTCAGTATCTCACTTGAAGGGTTTTCATTCAAATATTAGTGTTAAGGTTATCTCTTAGAGCTGAAAAACAGATTTCCAGAAATTAGGAGCCAGAATTTAAAGGTACTTAAATAGGAGTTGTGCCCAGTAGCACTTTCAGAGGAACAAAAGATGTTTTCCAAGCAAGCAAAATAAAAGCATTCAAAGCTTCTTAAGGCAACAGCATGTGAATTGTAGTTAACTTTTTTTCACCACTTTGAGGTCTTACATTTTAATGGATAATGAGTATCTTGAGGTTTTTTTTTCAAATATTTATAATTATAGCTTTGGAAGTGATGTCAGTCCTATACTTCTGACAGTCACACAGATTCCAGTGCTGAGAAAGGAGGGAATTTTCTTTCTCTAAAATGTTCACATCTGCTTCTGTATACTATATATTTTAGTAATCCTTTACAGCACCTTGTGTTAACTTGTTAGAAACAATATACTGAATTAGATTACTGGTTTAAGAAAAATAACAATTTCTGTTTCCAAGCAGAAGGACAGATTTCTTATGGTATTTAATTCAATATTTTATAGATTTATTTTTTTTTTAGCAGAGCCTTTATTTTTTTCTTACTATTATTTGTTATTAAAAACAACATTACATTTAGATATATTTGTTGTTTGGACTTCATATTCTAATTGCCTTTAAATCTTTCTTTTCTGTGCAGTTAACAAATATTTAAGCTCTGAAAATCCACTGTTCTTTGAACTCCGTGCCAGATACCTTATTGCCTGTGAACGCATCCCTGAGGCAATGGCTCTTATCAAATCTTGCATAAACCATCCAGATATCAGTAAAGATCTGTATTTCCATCAAGCTCTTTTCACCTGTCTTTATATGTCACCATTAGAAGATCAGCTATTCCAGGAGGTATTGTTTGTCAGTATACATTTCTTTTTTTAAAATGAAGTGCTGCTTTATACTTGCTGTGTACAAGTTGTCAAGAGGAGCGTTTGGAACTCTGATTTTGTGGAATCAAATGTCAGAAAATCAGGCAGCCACACTGGTGTTGCTAAACTTACTGCTGGCTTAAGCTTAGAAAAGTTAAATGTGAAGTGCCTACAAATCTTGTTGACCTAAAGACAATTTTTTGGTCAAGTGTTCTTGTAGATATATTCCCTAAATATTTTGTTATGTCAATGTATTGACTATTTTACTATTGACTATTATTTTAGTAAAAGCACTTGAGCCTTATTGATGTTAATGATACATTATATAGTTTTATTAGTCTTCAAGTTTTTTAATGATGCCCCAGTATGTAAAATGACACTTGAACTGAGTGTGGCCCTATTTTACCACTGATACCACTTACTAGATAACTGTTTTTCTTAACCTTGTTTAAGATCAAGCCACCAAAAAGTGGAAAGAACAAGCAAAAAAGTACTTTTGTGTAGTATTTTAATTTCTCAGACAATAATTCTGATGGCCATTACTCTAAGAAATAGCAAAGAGGTCAGAGTACCTCCAAAGTTTTTATTTCTAGATGCATGCAAAAGCCATTCCCAAGACATCCTGTGTTAGTTGCAATTCCTGAAGTTTTTTGTAGAGCAAGGTCTGATAGGTTTTTATTTCATGTCAGCAAATTGATCTAAATCGATTTTATTTTAATTGTATAGCACTTGTTGAGGACTGATTGCAAGAGTGGAATTGAGATCATCTGCAACACTGAAAAAGAAGGGAAGACTACCTTAGCCTTACAGCTTTGTGAATCCTTCCTAGTCCCACAGCTCCAAAATGGGGACATGTATTGTATATGGTAAATACTTTATTTCTGGGGAAGCAGCTGAGCAGAAAATACATGCTTATTGCCAAAATGAAACTCAACTAACTTTAAAATACCAGATAAAAATGATTTTTAAATGTTCCTGGTGCTTCTATTGTGCCTGTTTACCCTTTTACACACAGTCATATACAGGGTAGTCTAATAGTTCATACCTCTTTATTTACTGTTTCAAAGTAACAGAAAAGTGAGCATTTGCACACCTCACCTAGAAATGTAGCATTTATTATTAGCAAAATGCAGTCTGTAGACTTTAGCCATGTTGATATTTTTCTTCTCTTTAACTCTGGTATGTCACCAATGTGCCTAAAATGAGAATGTATGGTTCTGGAAATGTGCTGTTAATTATGGAAACTTGGATGTCATGAACAGAGCTGTCACCTAGATGGGGTTCTCTAGAAAACATTGAAGATGTCTTCACACACATTCAATCATCTTGGTACTTGGACTTGTTCTTAAGGTTAAGAAGTGTTTTCTAAGAGTTGTCCACAAATTTCGTCATTCTGAGGACTGAAAGATGGCTAAGGAATATAATCCTTCTGTTAAGCCTGTATAATTTCTGTACCTAAAGGAACATCTGCATTCCTTGATAAAATATGCTTTGTTTGATTATGTAGTTAAAGCAAAATATCTTAGCAAGGATTTGATAGAGATCAAATTATTAATCTGTCTAACTGATTTTAATATTGAGTTCAGAAGCTACCTTGGATTTCTGTGTTCCCAGATTCCAGGAATCTGTCTTGGGAAACTAATGAAGGTTAGATATGATAATGTTATTATATTAACCTTTTTCCTTAACTGTTGGACTGTTGGATGAGTAATTGCTCAATCAAAACCATTGGGATTATGATTATAACATCCATTTATAGTAGAATATATTGGCAATAGCTACTGGCATTTTTCATCCAGGAAAAGATGGACAGGAATGTCCCCAAAAGACAGGTGAAGTTCAATCAGAAAAGTAGAGTTTGTTTGAGCCCAGTGGGAATTGAGTCCATCTTTGCTGATTCCTGCCCCAAAGGTGCACCTCCCTGCTTCTTACTCAGAAATTACATGTGTAACCTCCATGGATTAGTGCCTTGTGTTTGGGGGAGTCAGTCTTTGAAGAAATGGATTTTTAATACTGTAATTAAACCTCTTTTTGCTGTAGTAACATGTTGACCTTGCTCTTACCCAGCTGATTGTTGAGTTTTGCGTCATCCATTTTTGAAATTGCTGCTCAAAGCAAGATGTATCTCTTTTTGTTCTGGCAAAACAGATGTCAAAGATGAAATTCCAATAGAGGCTCAAGTACTGTTTAATACCTGGTTCTCAGGGAAATAAACTTGCCATCTCTCAGTATTTTAATTTATTCAGAATATAGAACTTGAGGATCTCAGAACAGAGTTCAGAGCAGTTCTGTCTGTGCAGCTCAAACAGATGTTTCATTCTTCACAGATGCTGAGCCTTAACAATTGTGTTCCCAACAAGAACTCTGTGTAACACTTAATAGATCATGGAAACTGCAGCAAAGCTTGTGAAGGCATGGCTATGCTGTAATCCAATTTTTTGAAGAAGTAGGAGCCAGGTTAAATTAACCCACAGAGTGTATTTCTCTCCAGGGAGGATTTTAATGTCTCTAGAACAGAATAAATCATCTCACCTTGTCTGGAACTAAGGGCCTTGAAAATCTAACAGAGATCTAGCTGCTAACACTACAAGCAAAGATAAGACAACAAAATAGATTAGAAAGCTATAAATAGCAGCTATTTGCTACAGCCTATATGAAATCTTCAAGCTAAAACCATTAGCTGTCATCTTGGAGGAAAATCAACTTTAAGCAGCTTGGTCACAAACTCCTAATTTTCAGTGATTTAAAGAATAAATTCTAGATTCAGAGGAACAGGAATTACTTTTCTGAAATGAAATCATCAAGCAAGCCATGCTTGGTCATACTAAAAATAGTTTTGTGCAAAGTATTGGTAAGAAATCAATTCATAATACTTTGTATCAAAATGTTGTCTCTTCAGGAAGACATACAATATTTTGATGGAGCAGGCATAAAGAGTCTTCCTTCTCTGCCAGATAATTTTTAAATGCTGTTTTGGCTGTTTTCAAGTGATTCCTATGCAGTAAATTCAGTAAGCCAAGGAATTTTTACCAGTGGTTTGATGAGTCTTTTGGCAAAGCGTTTTCCCTACTTAATAAAAGTAACAAGGGGTTTAGAGCTAGCTTAGTTAGGGCGGGTTTAACCATCATCTCAAGTTGCTGGTGCAGGCACACAGTGGTTTTGGTGTTTTGTAGGTAGTTAAGAGGCTGGAATGCCATGGTTGCCTCTGGTAAAGAGGTGCTGAGTTCTGTGATCTCCCAGTAACAATTTAAGTTGTCCCAATGAAGTCAGAAATGGACTTGAGAAGGAGAAGCCACTGTATTGACACAGAAAAATAAAACGAAAAGGCTAAAATACTGTTTCATCTCAGGGTTTAGGTGGGTAACACCTTGTTCTTTACCCTTGTAGCTGTTCCTTCTGCTTCCTGTTTTCTGCACCCCTTTTTCAGCCCTTTCCTTGTGCCAGCCTAGTACTTGTCTGAACACACAGCAAGCCCCTTTTATCACTAATCTCTCAGAAAAATAATTTTATTTTTCTCATGTTCTCTGGAATTAGTATTAGAGTGGCTTGTTCTGAAATGGTATGAGGCAAAGTAGAGAATAAACTAGATTATTCAATTGTAACATGTAACAGCAAAAATACTCAGTTCTTACTTGTGTACTTCAGGTTGAAGCTTCTGCTGAGTTGTTATGAGTGGTTTATTGCATGAAGACACTATTTTCAAACTTGTACATGAAGTTTGCAAATATGTAGAATTCAGATTTCCAGCCTGGTAAAGGCAGAGATGAACAGTTTGTATCTTTAGAAAACCAGTAAGACTAATTTTTTTTATGTGTAGAACTGCTTATAGATCTCCCTTTTCAGTTTCCTCCATAAGCTTGATCTTTCTTCCAACTTGAGTTCTCTTGGGTTCTGAATGAAAGAAAACAATCAAGGTCTCAATGTCAAGCAGAATTGTAGAGCTGTCCTGAATTTAGAAGTGGAGATGGTTTTGTCATGGGCAGTTCTGTCACTTCCCTTTGTTCAGGCTCTGAGCTCACTAAGAGAAGTTTAATCTCAAAAGGTTTGTCTGGCTCTGGAAAATCAGCCAAGTATTTTGTCAGTAACCAGGTTTGTTTTCTGAGGGAGGAGACTACTGGAATAGAAAAGTGTGTTCCTTCAGAAAATGGAAGTCAGTGGGTCCTGCTTTCATTGTAGCATTGTGGTGGGATTTCTCCTGAGCCCTGTCTAGAGCTACCCCTTGTGTGAGATCTTTGTGCTGCCAGATCTGTGTAAAAGTTAGTCCAGTGTCCTTCCTGAGTCTCTGAATTCAAGTGCACAGAACTTCTCTGCTGTAAACTTCAATTTGCTCTATTTTATAGACCAGCACATCCCTTGTGCAGAGTTTAGCACTGAGCTGTTGTTACATTTCCTTGTCTCAGGCAGAAATGTTATTTGACTGCAGATCATGGAGATGTAGGATAGCTGTAGAACCTGAAACTTGGGTGTATCTGCTCTAGGCAGAAAATTGTGCTGAAGTAACTGGAGAACATCACTATTTCCTGACACATCAGGAGCTTCCTATGCTGCTTGCATTTTCCACATTCAAAAGCTGCTTCTCCTGATAGACTCTTCATCTTTGCACTGGAAGTGACTTAATCCCAAGAGCACACAGATGTTTACTGCCTGTGCTGCTGAGGGCTAGGTGCTGTTCCATCTGATTTTATTGTGCACTTCTCTGCAACTAAGCTGAATACATGAATGTTTTGTTGAATATTTAATTGGCTGGTGATAGGAGATACCCTGAATGCTTTAACACAGTAATTAAGTTGCATTTTCCGTTGTGCACGTTGTGTGTAGTCGTGGTGTTAATTAGATCAGTATTACACCTCAAATATGATTTTAGTCACAGAATATGCAAATAATTGTCTTTAGTAATGCATTATGTTTACTGAGAGAGTTCTAAAACTCAATCTAAATGGAGTATTTTATTCTCTACCTAATAGGGACCTGATCTTCATTTGGAGTAAACTGCAGCTCAAATCTAACCCATCAAAACAAGTATTTGTGGACCAGTGCTACCAGCTTCTAAGAATTGCTACAAATGTCAGAGTAATTTTCCCTTTCATGAAAGTCATTAAGGATGAAGTAAGTTCTGTTTGTTTTTGCCTCATCCACCATTCTTTTGGTAGCCAGTTATAGTAAAGAAAAGTGATGTTTATATTGTGTAATGACCACTTTTGGTGGGAAGTTAAAAAAGAGGAGGTAGAGAAGGACACAGTATTATCTCAAAATTTTGTCAGGTTCCAAAATGGGCTTCAATATTATCATTGGTTGGTTGGTTTTAAGATTGGTTTTTTTTTGTTTGTTTTTTTTTTTTTAACTGAATTTTGAGTTGTTCTGTTTCTGCAGCAAGTTTGATGAATAAGTCCGTGGAATAAATGGCATGATTTACTGGTTGGTTGGGTGTTTTTTTTTTCAGCCTGACCTCTTCAGGAAATAGACTTTGTGTGATTGTATAAACCCTTATCCTTGTTAAATTCTGAATCCTTTTACCAGTTCTAATCAAATCTGAAAAAAACGCTTAACATAAAGGAAAAGGCAGACTAATACAGAAGAAAACATTATTTTGCTTCAGAAAATTGTGCTGTGTTTCATGCTTGAGATCTCAGTCTTGTTCTGCCCCATCTACAAATGCTGTCATGTGCAATGCTTTGTGCACAGGCCTGTGAGTTGTTTCCCAACAAATGTTGTTATTTATCATTGACCTGGCTTAACAGAGCTCCTTCATATTTTATGCCCAAAATTAAATCTGAATTATTTTGTCAGATCTAAATGCAATAATTTGCTGCTGTTCAAGGGTATGTATTCTAAAATGCTTGTGGTGGTATTAATAATTCTATTTGCATCTGAATAGTCTTATTTTTTTTAATAACCCCCTATTTATGGATTTGTCTGTAGTTGTTAAAACACATTTAAATATAGGAGGTATTAATTATTTCTGAATTTTCTGTACCTCTTTTAACTTTATTCTGCTGCCTGTTGGGCAGTGTATTTCTGGTCTTCCCTCTGAGTTCCATGTTCATGATAGGGCCCCCACCTTGAAGTGTAGAAAAGGAATTCTGCTCAGTGGAAGGATGGGTTATCAATTTTGGAAAATGAAACCTTTTAGGATTGTTGGCCATGGTTCCCCTGGTGGTTGTTTAAAGCAGTGACTAATATTACCGCAGTTTTTATGTAATTCAAGCTAAAAAAGTTAGAAGAGGGCCAAAATATAGGGGAACTGTCCAATTACAGTTTGAAACGGCCTAGGCAATGAAGAGGCAGGCAGAAGATACTGATAGATCAGATATGAGTTCTTGCAGTCTTGGTTTATATCCCCAAATAATTGTCTTTAAATATAGAAGTGCATGGGGCAAAGCTGAAGCTTTTTTGACAGTAGCTGTACAGCTTCCAGTGCAAACCATTTTTGTATCTGTATTTATAGCCTTGTTTGAGCAATATTTAAAAATGTTGATGCCCTTGGGTGAAGTTCAGTAGCAGGATGCTTTCTGAACTCTTATTTTGCAAGAGATGAATATAAACACGTGGGATGTTTGGGAATTGTTTATGTACACTGTAATTCCCTTCCTGCAGGTTGGTGAGGATGGCCTTCAGATCTGTGTTGAGATATGTGGATGTGCCCTACAGCTGGACCTCCGTGAAGATCCCAACATGAAGAGTCTTATTTATAAAGCAATCGCTCATTTTCTGCCAAATGACTTGGAGATCCTCAGAATTTGTGCTCTGTCCATCTTTTTCCTGGAGCGCACCTTGGAATCGTACTACACTGTTGAACATTTGTATAAATGTGCAGATGAAGAATACAATGAGTGCGCCAGCTCTGTTCAAAACCGCGTGCGGTTCGAGCTGCTGCCCATCTTGAAGAAAGGCTTGTTCTTCGATCCTGAGTTCTGGAATTTCTTG
Source organism: Chaetops frenatus (assembly GCA_013400775.1). NCBI lineage: Eukaryota > Metazoa > Chordata > Aves > Passeriformes > Picathartidae > Chaetops > Chaetops frenatus. The sequence goes on from VZTR01015605.1 coordinate 247,900, forward strand.
ATGATCAAGCAGAATTGTTTAGCATTACTGGGGGACAAAGCCTTGGATGGCTTGAGTGAAAGTACACTGGAAAACTCACCTGCAAACACAGAGAAAACAGCAGAGTACAGGGCTCTGGGTGAGGAACGTGGCTGCTTAACAGATGTCAGCAATGGGGAGCTTGACCCTGGCAACTGCTCCGGGGCCCGCTCCAAAGGGAATGCCAGAAAGAACCACCAAGCTCTTGAGGCACCCAGAACGTTGGATCAGACTGAACCAAGGCACCGCTGTGTGATCTGCAACAAGGAGTTCCTTGGGGATCACATAGTGAAACACGCACAAGCTCACCAAAAAAAGGGCAGCTTCTCCTGCGTACTTTGCACCAGGAAGTTCAGGCAGAAAGGACTCATGCTGAAGCACTTAAGGAATCATGTCAGGAAGATAGAAAGGCAACATCTTGCTGCAGCTCTTGAGGCTGATCAAGAGCCTCCTGCTCTTCATGAAGTGCAATGTTCTGGTGTTTCTGTGTCTCTTGAAAATGGGAATTCTGAGGGTCCCAAGGATACTGAACCAGAGGCTACAGTAGCTCCGAGTTCTGACCAGGTCCAAGAGGAGACTGAGAATGCAGAACAGGTTTTTGATGCAGTGGAAAACCATCTAAGTGACCAGGATGATGCTACTGAAAACAGTAGTGACAGCTGTTTTAATAATGTTCCTGATGCTTTAAGTACAGAGAGTCTGCCTGAGGATGATGAGAGCTCCAGTAAAGAGTCACCCATTCTGCATAAAGTGAATGGAGTGTTTTGCCCTCAAAAAGATGTTGATGCTTTGGATGAGGAAGGAACCTTTAAGTGCCCTGCTAATGGTTGTGCTAGAGTGTTTAAAAAAATAAGGTTCCTCAACAAACATGCCAGGAAAACTCACCCAACTGATCTGAAGGTGCAGCAGCATATAATGAAATGGAATAAAGGAAAATGCCGTTTTTGCCAGAGGAAATTCGCTGATTCCCAACATTTTATAGACCACCTGAAGAGACATGTGTATCCAAATGTTTACTTTTGTTTACACTTTAATTGTAATCAGAGATTTAAGCTGTCGACTGAGCTTGCAGACCATACAAAAAGTCACAGTGTGTTTAAAGCTCAGTGCAATTTCTCAGACTGCTGTGAGCTATTTGAGGAGCTCCCTTTGCTGTATGAACACGAGGCTCAGCATTATTTAAATAAAACCCCAGAATGTTCAGAAGATGCAAGTGAAAAAGATTCTTCAGATGATCCTTCAGAACTTTGTAGTTACCAAGATGATGATGAATCCGTTAATGAAAAAGAAACTGTAGACTTACCAATTCCAACCTGGAAGTCAAGGAAGGATTCTGCAGAACCAAAGACATATATTCAAAGTGTGGAGAAGAAAACAAATAATATAATTCACAATGGAAATGAAAGTTCATCTGAGGGTAGTGCTCCAGTTTTAAGTTTGATAGACCAAAAGACACCTGTGTTACAGCCAAATCTTGAAAACTGTAATGTTGTTAGTGACCAACTGGTCAATGGGCACAGTGACCCAGATCAGACATCATCCAAGGCATCCCAGGTACCTTTGGACAGAGTAGCAGATGAAACAAGGACAGAAAATGGGTCAGTGTTACCAGTTTTACAGAATTGTCATGATGCACCACAAAATAATGCTCCTGCTGCCTCACAAGTACCTTCTAAACCAAATCAGACAACAGAGACTACTTCATATGGTGTCATCCTAACAAAACCCTACGTCAGGCCCTTGCCTCCAAGCTACCTTGATGAACGTTACATTAGCATGCCAAAACGGAGAAAAATATTGGCTGATGAAGTAGATGCTTATTCTGAACAAGATAAAATTTGTAGCAAATCGACAGAAAGATTTAGATGTGGCAACTGCTTGACCATCTACTGTAATTCAGAAGCACTTGAGGCTCACCTTGCACAAAAGAAGTGTCAGACGCTCTTTGGATTCGATTCAGATGATGAAAGTAAGTCCTGCAGTCCTTCTGTGTTGGTTTCTCTGGCAGTAAATAACAATCAGAAAATGGTCTTTGAAAACAGGAATAGATAAGACAGACACTACTTAAATCATAGTACTCTGCTAAATTGGAAGTTGAAACTGGACATGCTGTTCAGAATAAGAAAGGTGGTGAGAATTTGTTGGCAAATTAATGGATAAGACTTCTGATAAAACAGAATGGGGTAATTCAGTCAATCTGTGTTCCCTTGCATTTTTGAAACAAAATATGGTGAAAAACATGGGCAGTGTTCTAGATTAAGAAATTATTTACATTCTGATCATTTTTCTTTTACAGGTGCCTGATTCAATATTGTGGAGAAAAGTATCAGATGAAGAGTGGTGTAAGGAAACACTACATGAAGAAGCATCAGTTTGTTTCCCAGTTGGCCTTAATCATGAAGCAGTCTCAAATTCCTATAGAAAAACATGACCTTGATAAAGACAAAGCACATTTTCTAGACAAAACTCACAGAGGAGTAATAGGAGCTCTGCAGGTCTTGAGTCCAGAAAAGTTGCTACAAAACCCCCGAAGTACCAGTTATCCAAAAAGCCATGTTCATTCCAAATGTATGATTGAAGCTTAATGGCACAGCTTTTCTAGCATGCAAATTGAAGGACAACAATAAGGCATAGAGGTAAGGAGGCAGAGGAAGCAGAGGTGTTCATTGCCTTATGGAAATCCAGCCAGCCAGTTCTGAAAGCTGCTGTAGTTTGTGTGGTTAGAGGGTACCTGTCCACACAGCTGGGAAGGAATTATTCAAGGAGGTGTTACATTCTTACCCTGTGGATAAATGCATAAAGAAACCATGCTTTTTTTTTTTTTTTTTTCCCTTAAGTTTTTAGTGTGTGGGTCCGTTATCTGCTCAAAAGCATGGAGCTCATTTCATAAACTTCTACTCAGAATCCAAAGAGGAATTGTGGAAAGAAATCTTGAGATAGGTGGGATGCTGGAATAGCCAAAAACTTCAAATACAGAACAAGCAGGAAAAAGTGAGTTGATGTGATATTGTGTGAGACTTGCACACAGTGGAAATCAGATGTATGCAAGAGGAGCCCTTTGCAAGGCCAAGGTACAGGTGTCCTGTAAAACATCTGCTGTAGGTGTGGGAAGACCAACACAAGTGATACAGCCACAGATTGTGTGGATATTAACAGCAGCTGATGGAAACAAATCCAGAATGTTGAGGAGGGTTAAGTGTGCATTACAGAGCAGAGTTAAATGAATATTCTGCAATACAGAAGTCCCTCAGCTGTTGGTAGGACTGACAAGAACTTGAGAAGGCAAACAAAAGCAGAGCACATCAGGTTGGGGGGAACAAAAAGGTCAGGAAGAGCCTGTTTCACATCTGTGATGTTGTTTATTGGTGGTGGGCCACAGCTCAGTACTGTCACTATTTATTCACTGTCTAGAAAAGGGAAAACAGGGATCCTCTCAGTCCTGAAGACACATTGCAGTCCTATTTAATAGCATCACTTGAAAGGAGAGCCTTTCCCAGAGGCTGGTGAAGGAGTTACTTTAATGTTAAGCACTTTATTAACAATTCACTGTTCATAGAAACAATCAGAATGTGAAGACAGGAAATATGTCTTTCAACTGTATATGGAAAACTGAAATACAGAAGATTTTGAAACCAAAAATATCATTGTAATTTTTGGTCTTCCTACCCTAAAGCAGAGGTGTGGCAAACATGCACATTGTCCAATTGCTGTGCTAATTTATCCTCTAATTTATCTTACACTGTCTTGCCACATTTTTTTTTATTTGGGATCTTGTTCTATGAAAATTGTAATGGGATTGGAGGCAGGAGAGGCACAGTGGTGAAAAGTGGTGTTCAGAATTATCCCAGAAATGTAGGACAGCACAGAGCAACTGTTCCTGCTCAGCTGTCACTGAAGAGTTCATCACTGTGTGTGCAGGGCTAAAACCAACAGGTGTGTGAAAATTAATGAGTAAAAAATCAGGGGGTGCATAAAACCCCTTGTTCATTGCAGCAGTGGCTCACACTTGCAAACCCCAGGGTTTCTCTGTAAGATTGGCTGTCAAGTAGTTCTGGAACATAAATTCAGTAGTTCAGTAATGCCTCTGCTAATAATCTTCTGTGGAAGTCAACAGATATTTGCATTAATTCTGCTTTCTTTCCCCTTCCTGCGAGGTAAAAAGAATGCAAATTCAAAATCATGCTCTTGAATTTTAAAAGATTTTTGCCTTAACTTTGAGTTGGATTGACATAAAAGGTTATAAAATTATGATCACAGGTATGTGTGCATTACATAAACCCCATTTCTGGCCCACTTCCAGAGATTTGTATGACGTTTGAGGCACCAAAGAATTTTTTTTGCAGTTGCAAAAAACCTGATTTAAATGTGTCTTTCATTATATATACATATGTACACGCTATATATATATTTACATGTATAAATACATTAAAAGTTTTAAACATGAAGTTAAAGGGGTCCTCATCAGCCAAATGCACTTTGACATTTTTTACTTTCAAGATACCAACTAATTTTTAAGGACCCAGGTACTGTGTTGAATGTTCCCAGTCTTCCTTTTCTTTGCTTGACATTGCTTAAATATATTTGGAAAATAAAAGGTTCATTTTAAAGTATTACAGTTCTGAAAATCAGAAAACTGAGTCAACAAAGATACAACCAAGATGTTTGTGTAAAATCTTTTTAATGTACCTTTTAATCTTTGGTGCTTTTTTGCCTTTTCCCTGGAGTTTCATGTGTTTGAAGATGCTTTAAAAACATGATTGAGACTTGTATTATCTTTGGTTTAAGTGTGTAGATAAATGCATCTGTGTACATGCATAAACTGTGACCATAATTTTGTGTACCTGCATTAAAGTAATTTTTGTTTGAAGATGCTTTTCTGGGACACCACCATTTGTTTCTATCATGTATTCAGTGTGCACACTCTGGAGAACAGGAAATATAAATTCTTAAGTAGGTGAAGATGAGCATCACCTAACAATTATCAGAAATCTGTTAAATTGACTCAAAGTAGCAAGTGGGTGGTAACATCTTAAAATCATTATTTTCACTTCAAAAGACATTGCATTTTATTTAAGCTACTCTCTGATACCTGTTGGTATTCTCAGATAGTTGCAGTATTAAGCAGCTTTAATCAGAAGCAAAAAGATACTTGGATCATGTGTGGAATAATTCTCCATGCTTTTTTAAGATTCTTTATTATCTTGAGTATTACCCCATACTAGGCCTGCAACTTCTAGGGCTGAAAACAGGTTAAAAGTCTTGAAAGATGGACATTTTTGGTTAATTTTTTTTTCCCAGGCATTGTATGATGTAATTGGAAACCCTTGAAGATGTGTCACTTTTACTCAATAAATCCTGAATAACATGTGTAATGTTTAGCTACCCTAAAGCTGCCTGAAGTTACACATGAGTTTAGGAGCTTTGTTGGATCAAAGTTTGTGCAATTCACTGCTGATAATTGTATTTAATAACATTCCTCCTGTTGGATTGGGGCTTTCCTTTAAAGACTGTCTCCTCTAACCCCATCATGTTTCACTGTAAAGGTCATGTAATTTCTAATTTCAAAAAGCTGCCACTTGGTGTAGGCACCTTTCACAAAAAAAGGAATACTGCAAGTAGGTTGCAAGTGGTCATATCTGTGGGGCAAGGTCACTGGTACTTTGGTTATTTAGCCATATTCATTAAAATTATATGAATTGTATAGTTTGGATAATTTATAACATTAAACTTTGTGATTTTAATATCACATGGAAGGTTCAGCTGTACTCATTTCTTTTTTTTGTTTAACACCAGTGCTATGGACAAAAGATCCAAAGGGGGTGGTAGTGTTACTATTTTCTTAATTTATTTGGTACTGTATAACACCTTTCTGATTAAATGCAGTGTATGCATTTTGGGACTCTTAATTTGTAAAAGCTGTTACAGGTTCAGCAAGAAAGGAAATTTGTGCTTCCTTGTTGAATGTTAAATTATTTTACTTTGCATTTTATATAAGAGTACAAATTAAAACTGAGCCATCAAACTGCAATAAATCTACAGTAGTGTTTCATTTTAAAAACCTTTTGTACTGTACATAGATTTGTTCAATAAAACATTGTCTTTGTTGTTGATAGAAACTGATCTTGTGTTTTGGAGAATCACTCTGGAAATGCTGCTGTGATGTTCAGAGCTGCTGTGTTATGTTTGGTACCTGAGGGTTGTGTGGCACCTGTGTGAAGATGCCAGGTCTTGGTGTTCCAGATATGTGGATATTTGGATTTGAACAGACCAAGCTTCAAAATGGGGGCAGCAGATAATTCCTAGGGCTCAAAATCCAAATTTGGGCCCACAGAAAAGTCTGGGTGCAGCTGTTTTAAGATACCTCTGCTTCTGGTTGGTTGTCAAGGCCAGACAGAAAGAGAGTGTAGCTGCTTTTTTCTTTTGCTTCAGAAAGTTCAGTACTGCCCTCTGAAATTACTGGATAATTTAGATTTATTATTCACAGCCCTGTAAATTCTTAATTTTCTTTGACTGCAGATTTTTGACTCTCTTCTGCAAAATTGTGGATGGTGATTTTTTTTGTGTGTGTGTGTGTAACTTCAAACTTGGCTTTATTTTCTACTTTGGAAAATTTTGACAAGGTCCTTGCCTGAGGAAGTTAAATGTGAGTATGAGGGTAAGGGGGCTCAGGTACATTTTGCCAGCAAAAATATTTATCAAAATGGCAATGTGTACAGAAGCCATTTAATAAATTCGTTGTTGAATATATTAACACCAAATATAAACTTCTGTGCCCCTCCTCAGATGGACAGGAGAGAGAAAATACAACAAAAGCCCTTGTAGTAACTCCTTGAATTACGACAGTAATTTAATGTTACAAGAGTTCTATTCACCTTTTGGTTTATATAGGCTAGTAATTTTCCTGTTTCTTCCCCTTTGGGAATTCCAGTTCCTGCTCAATGCTCAAGTCAATTAAAAGTTTGAATAAAAACTCTAAAGGGAACTCTGAGTTATGAGAAAGAGAGAAAAAAATGAAACCTACTTCTGAGATTATCCCCTTTTCAACCCCATCACCTCCAAAGCGGAAGCACTTACAAGTAAAATAATATATAAATATATTATAAATAATTATCAGTAATCCTGCTGAAAGGGCTGGTCTTGGTTTAGAACAGGAAAGGGGCTGTGGGGAGACATTGGTGCTGAATATTGAAAAGTCTCTCCAATCTCCCTGATGCCAATGCACTTTTCCTCTATAAGGATTAATGGGAATGTGACCATTCCGAGGCTGCCTGGTCCTCCCTTCCCCTCCCACCCTCTCATTTCTTACTGAAAACACAGCAAACATCTCAGTCTAATTTTTAAAATGGCATCTTGATGGTTATTTTTCCCCCCTGAATTCCAGAAGATTTGGATAGGTATTATTGCCTTGAAAGCTGCAAATCTAAATAAAGATTTATTGAAATAAGAAAAGTGGTAAGTGAAAATATGAAAAAAAAATGTAAAAATGTAAAATGTATAAATTACCTTTGCTTCATTGTAAAATGAAGCAAAAGTAATTTATATTTCTCAGATGCATTGTCTAATTTGTAGTTTGCAGGATTGATACTAATCAAGAATATTAAATCAGTGTACATGTGAGGGGAAGTTTGGCACAGCAGACAATAAGCATTATTATGTTAAAGATTTCCAGATGCTTCAAGCCTGAATTTTTATCTGAATGTTGAACTTAAAATTCATGGGCAAAATTGGTTCAGCTGTTTCTGGCTTATGTGGAATTCATTGCTACAGCTCAAGAGAACAGCTCATACTCAGCTGAATGTGTGTTGGTTTTCCTTCTGATCAACCTGGGAGATTTGCATGGACTTTTTTAAGATCTTAAATAAGAAGCCATCATCTAAAATACAGGGATAAGGAATGTGTTCTCTGTTCCCAGCAGTGTTCTGTTGCAGGTTTACAAGGTCGTGAGGGCAGGTGTTCCTTACTACAGCTCTGAACAGAGCCCACAATAATGATGATTATCAGTTGTTTGTGCAAAAGCATCATCAATAATTCTAACTGGTTCTTCTGTGTGTCTTTACAGAATCTGGGTCCTCTTGGTTTTGAAATCATAGGTAGCTTTAGCACAAAAAGGTGGTCTCCTTACACATCCACCTTAAAGCATGGGGTGGAGGAGAGTTGGCTTTTTCTGCCAGAGAGAGGTCTGGCACTCATTGCACCTTTATTTTTCTTGGCACATAGCTTACGATGCTGAGCTCAACTGAAGCTTCTACTGGCATCTTCTATTCCCTTTTTTGTTCATCTTCCCTCTTTTCTCTCTTTTATGAAGTGCCAATCACTGGTTGTTCTGCCCCTGACAGAGAAAATAGTGCCAAGTGGAAGAGCAACTCAGTGCTGAGACCTTGCATTTAGCAAAAAAAGCATCTTTAGCTTACAGGGCTTCATTTCCTTGAGCAGGTGCTGTGTTGGATTTCCCACTCCTGGGGACCGGCAGCACTTGGGATCATGAAGTTCTTGCCTCAGTCACGAGTGGATGCCTTGCTTGCTGCCCACAGGGGCTGCAGCTCAGATGTTCAGGGATGGCTCTGTCCAGATGAGGTGACCAGCTGTAGAAACAGTGGAATGACATCAATATGGACCACAAGGATCATCGAGTCCAACTCCTGGCCCTGCACAGACACCCTGAGAGTCACACCCTGTGCTGGGAGCATTGTCCAAAAGCTGCTTGAACTCTGCCAGGCTGGTGCTGGGGAGAAAAATCTTTTTCTAATATCCAACCTCAGCCTTCCCCGACACACCTTCAGGCCATTCCCTGGCGTCCCGCCACTGTCACTGCGAGCAGGCATCAGTGTCTGTGCCTCCTCTGCCCCTCAAGAGGATGTTGTGACTGCACGGAGGTCTCCTCTTGTCCAGCTGAAGCGACCAAGTGACTTCAGCCACTCTTCATAGGCTTCTCCTTAAGGCCCTTCTCTATCTTTGTTGCCCTCCCTTGGACACTCTCTAATGGCTTTATAACCTTCTGATATCGTGGTGCCCAGAGGTGCTCCAGGACTGGAGGTGAGGACGCAATAGCGCAGCGCAGAGCGGGCACA
>VZTR01015605.1:257066-275124 GCA_013400775.1 Chaetops frenatus
CCCCGGGACAATCCCCTGGCTGTCCCTGATGCCCCCGGGACAGGGATGTCGCCCCTGGCTCCGGGGCACTGCTGGCTCACATCCACTGCCCGTGGACCAGGACCCACACATTCCTTTCCATGGTGCTGCTCTCCAGCCTCTCACTCTCCAGAGCCCAGCTTCCCGACGCGCTGGAAGGGAAGGACACACTCAATTAGAAACTCTCCATATGTAGAACACATAACCTGTACATTTAAATGTAAATCCGCCTCCTTTGCTCCCCCCGCGGCCCTTCCTCCGTGCGGAACCTCGGTGCCGGCCGCTGGTTCCAGCCGGCGCCCGGCGCTGCACCGGGCGCGGCCCGGCGGGGCGGCCATGGCGGGCCCGGGGCTGAGCGAGCGGGANGGCGCGGGGATCGCTGCCGGGAGCCTTCTCCTGCACAGCCCAGAAGCTCCGGGGGTTGGCTGCTCCGAGCTTGGGGTTGTTCAGGCCCAGGAGGTTGCGGTGCCGACGGGCTCGTAGCAGATTTTCAGCTCCCAAGCGCATCTTTTTCCTCTCTTAGACTCCCGCAGTGAGCTGCGAGCACGGCTGTGCCCTTAGTGCTTGAAAGTATTGGAAGCTCAAGAGCCTCTCGCTGTTGGCGTTAATCACGTTTGCTTTCAGGTTTTGAAAGGATAAAACACGAATCTGCACTGAACTTAGTTTTTTTTGCAGGACAGTTGTGGCCATCCCCTATCACTTTGTTGAGATCTGTTTCATAAAACTTAATTTTTTATGTGAGTTACCTGAGGCTGCTTGGTTGCCCTGAAATATACTCATCCCAAAGCCTTGAGTGTGTTTCATATGATGTAACAAAGACCTATGTGATTTCCCAACACATTTCTTTAAAATGTCTTTTTTGGTAGTTATTTTCCTTTCCTTTTTTGTCTACTTTTTGCAGTGGTTGTAGGTTGCATTAAAAGATTTTTGGTTCTACTTTAGCTGTTAAGTTTCTTTCTGGTTAGATTTAGGGTTTTTATAGGTCCCATGTTAAGAACCAGCCTCAGTTCAGGTGAGAACTGCCTGCTGCAACTGCTTTAAAAGTGGATTTAAGTTTGTCATGTTTCCTCATTCTACCACAGAACCTTGTAGCTGAATTTTGTTTATTGTTGCCTTTCCATGTACTGTTTTTGTGCTAGGATGCATTTTCTTATGAACATGGAAGTTGTAATCACGTTAGTGTGGAAAGAAAACAGATTTAATTCCATTTGCAGCAGCCTTCAGGAAGGAGGTGGAACCTCACTTTCACAAACCACTGTTCTGAAGCTGCTGAAACACTTCACTAGAATTCTTGTTCAAGAAGCGTTTGCAAGCCTTTCTGTGTATTCTGTGTCTGATATGATGAGGCCAGATTTCAGTTTACAAACAAATTTTCAGTCTCTTCATGTCGTGTCACCTTGTCCTGTACTGTGTTTGGAGGTCAGGAGTTTCAGAAACAGCTTAGGTTTGGGGTTTCATTCTGAAGGAAGCCACCACTAACTTCAGTTTTTTTCCTTGCAGAGGCCATTCACGCCATTCTGGTGTACAGCCAAAACGTGGAGGAACTTCTGAGGCGCAGGAAAGTCTACAGAGAAATCATCTTCAAGTATCTGGCAGCACAGGGAGTGGCAGTGCCTCCTTCCTCGGAGAAACACCTCCTCATCGAGCGTGTGAGGCAGCTCTGGAGTGGGCAGCTCACAGCACCAGCCCCCGAGCCAGGGCACAGAAAACCTCCTGCACAGGTGGGTGCTGCTGCTGCTGCTGCAGCTGCAAATCCCTGAGGGTGCTCAGCATTGCTGCCACAGGATGACCAGTGGAAATGTGGCTCTGCACCTTGTAGGAAGTGCTGGTTGGTTTGGTTTTAGTTGGGTTTGTTTGGTTGGTTTTTTATTTACGACATCTAAAGGTGTCTGCTTTGTTTTCCACAGTATTTGAAGTCCGGTGTGCGGGGTCTTCTCCATGCTTTGGATTTTTAAATTGTCCTATAAGCTGAAATAGAAAATATTCACAAATAGTTTTGTGGGTTCAGGGACAACTGAAAACAGTGTGAATGGCATAGAAATGCTGTAGAGACCCTTGTGATTTCAATGAGTTTATATACTGATAAAATGTAAAGTTTCCAGGTTGGTGCCATTTGTTTTCCCTTGACATTTTAACACTTGATACAGAGTCAGCAAATGTGTTTTTGCAATAACAGGTTACTTTGAAGTTAAAATCTTTGCCATTTAGCAAATCCTCGTGGTGTAATGGACTTTAAGGGGTTTATTTGCAGTTCTAATTGGTCACCTTACTGTAGTTCAGAGCTCTCATGGGCAGCAGCCCCACCTGGGCTGTGAGAGCTCTGTCCCTGTTGAGCACCTGTCACACTGAGCTTTCACTCGAGGATTAACTGATGACAGTCAGGATTTAGCTGAGAATTGTTTTCAAAACAATTTTCTATGTGTGCTTAATTTGGGAAAAAAAAAATGAGTTTTTCTTGTAAGAACGTTTCCAAAGTATTACCCCTCAGCAAATTTCTGTGGTTGATGGCACTTAAATTAAGTATTTAAAACACATTCATAAATTAAAAGAAATCAAATTAATTTATTTATCTCATACATCTTTCTTTGAGTTTGTTTTCTCTTAATTCTTGTGGCCCTCACCACATTGAAGAAATGGGAAACCCGAACTTGTCTAACAGAATTGGAAATTAATTTCAACTTGTGGTGAGACAAATACAGCATTTCTATATAGAAATCTCCAAACTTTTCACGCTTAATTACTTAATGTTTTTAACACAATTTAGTACTTACTAGACTTTGCTGTTGGCAAACTTGACATTTGATTTACTTCTAGAAAAAGACTTGCTGTCAAGTTATAAATACTGAGAAGTCCTACAAAGTAACTGTACATTTAGTTGCCAAAAATGTCACTTTACATCCTTCCCCTGCCCTTTTTCAGTAGAACCAGGATTTTTGCCTTTGTAAAGAGCCCAAGACAGCTAAGCACTTTCTAGGGGTACTTCAAGGAACCTATCCTGGTTCTCTAGATAGGATAATCAAGTTTGTGAAAATAAATGAGATTTTATTTTGGTGTTTCTCTTCAGGCACTCTGGCTCAGAACACTTAAAAGGTTTAATCTAAGTATGTGCATGATTTGATGTTTTTCTAAGTGCCAGTCTTGCTGAACAGTTCTAAGAAAAAATTTGCTTGATTGCAGAGTCATAGAGATGGACAGAAGCCACCACAAGATGACATTGGTGGTCTAGGAGGAGAATTCTGCCAGTGGTACTTTGAACTCCTGAACTCTCAACACCCTTTGGGAGTAAGATCTGAAGGAACATGGGGGCCACAGCATTTTTGGGAGGATGCCAAACTGAAGTTCTGTTACAACACTTTGGAAAAAAACGTGGAACAATACATGGGTGCAGACATGGTGAGCCTGCGCCTGCTGTCCTTGGTTAAAGAAGAATGTCTCCTCTTCAACCCCAACCTGCATTCCAGTGGCCTGAAATGTGCCATGTCCCCTCATGGATTGGTGCTGGTGGCAGTGGCTGGCACAGTGCACAGGGACAACACTTGTCTGGGTGTCTTTGAGCAAATCTTTGGGCTCATCAGCTGCCCCATGAGGAATAACACCTGGAAAATAAAACTGGTGAATCTTAAAATAGTGGGGCAGAATGCTCTGGAGCCTGGGATGCAAATGGAAAAACCTTCCATAAAATATGAGTCAAACCAACTGAGAGAGTTCTACGATGGGAATGAACTGACTGTGTTTGAACCTCAGAAATTCTGAGCATTTTCTCACAGCTGGGCGAGGGGCTGGGTTGTTGCAGCCATGCAGTTTCTTTTCTCTGAGCAAGGTTTGCTGGTTGGCAAGCTGAGATACAGGGTATTAACACAGGTGGTGCTTGTGGGCACTTTCCAAGAGCTAACAAATATTCCAAGGGTGTTACTTTAGGTTTTGCACTGTCATTAGAGTGGAGTTTTTCACTGTTACATTTAAATATGGATTGGCAGCAGTGTGTAATGAGGGCTTCCCAAACTGCAGATTCTCTTCAGGACACCAGTTCAAACTTTTACCTGAGCTGTAGCAGGAAGTCATTGCACCTGGCTTTAGGAATTTGGGAAGGGGAAGTGTCTAAATGGACATTCAAGTCCCCAGAAAACCAATACAAAACCCAAAACAAAGCACTGTGAATGGAGGCAGCTGCTGTGGGTGTTCTAAACGTGGTTTAATGGGACAGTGCAGGGAACTTGGCATTGTGGAAGTCTTTATTTTTAACTTCTTTGCATTGCTTGCTTCCTGTCCTTTTACCTTATGGGTCCACCTTTGTCATGAGTACACACAAATTGTTCTGTCTGTGTCCCCAAGCAGGGAAGCTTGAGATGGTTGCCCATTTCTAGCACTGACTGCCTCAGATCCAGAACTTGATTTCAAAACTTGCAGCAACACTGTATGAACCAAATGCTCTGATAGTTATTTTGTATATAATTACAACAGAGTGGTTAATATAATAGTTGTGATTTTAAAATGTTTTTTCAAAATAAGTATTTTGTTTTCTCTGAGGTACTTTAGTTCAGGTACTGAAAGTCCATTGGTTACCACTGAGTGGTTACAATGATAGGTCATGCTAGGAAAAGTATCCAATTACTATTTCATTACTGAGATCATTACCAGTGTAAAATTTGATATTTTTTTACTCTATTTATAGGGGATTAGAGGTGAAATGAGGTGAAAACTTCTTTTCCTGCGTCTTTGGGAGTTTCGCTTTAATTTTCTGGCTTCAGCATTTCAAGTTGTGAAAACATAAACATTCCCCATAACTTAGCAAAACCAAAAGAACTGCTCCCAGGTTTGTCATGGCAAACTGTGGTTGGGTGAGAGGAAGCAAGAAGGTTCAGGTATGCACAGAAGTGATTTTTATGAACACTCTGAATCTTGGTTTCTCCTTAAAGTTTTCTAAAATAATTTCTGTGCTAAGCAAAAGTTCAAATACTGCGTTGGGATGTTCTTTCTCAGTAAACAGCTGAGTTGTGGCTTCTTCAGCTATTGATACAGAGTAAATAAACATCAACCAAAATTTCAAATTTGGAAGAAGAGTTTCCTTATACATGTGAAATTTACTGTGTGGAATGCCACTAAATATTTTGTTGTTTTGATTTGTAACTGGCAGCAGAGCTGTTCCTTTAGTCAGTGTATTAAATATAAAAACATTCCAATGCTTTGTGCTTGCTGAGTTCACAGTGCTGAATCCAAGGAGCAGAGTGGAAAATCAGCTTTTACTGTGGCTGGTACCTCATGGACTTGTCCTGACTCCTTCAGTTCTACACAGAGTTCACAAAAAAAAAGTGAAATTGTCACAGCCTTGTGACCTCTGTAAATCCCTGTTCTGTGGCAGTGGAGTGGCTGCTCTGTGATTCATTGATGACCTGTTGTGCAGCTGATCAGGCTGTTCAGAACCTGTCTGTGTTCATTAGCTGCTGCAGGGTAACTCCTTTCTTCACAGGATAGCTTGGATACTCTTCCAATTTTTCTATTGTTTAGAATAAATATCCTTAGTGAGAGTTCCAAATTCAGTTTTCAAATCATTGACACAGGCAGCATTTTTTAAGAGTAGGAAAGCATTAACTGTGGGGAAATTTTGAGAAGGTACTTTTAGCTTAACCCTGACTTTTAGCTTAACCTTAACTTCTTGACTAAGGAAAAAATTAGAATTGTTTAAATGGAGCTGAAATTGTTTCTGGACTTGTTTAAATGGAGCTGGACTTGTTTCAAAAAGCTGAAATATTTATAGGAGTGATTTCATCCCAGTTTTTAGATGCTGCTGTTCAGAGCTGAAGCAATTAATTGTTGATTTACCCTTGGAAGCCCTGGACATTTTAGTTGCATTTAGGAGACTGAAAAAATTAAGTAAAATTTCAAAACTGTTTTCATCCATATTGATATGAGGGCTATATTTTGCTCTGTTTCCTATCACAACAAATATTTTCAATGACAATTTTCTATATCTGTCACGGCCACTGAAGCTGCAATGCTAAATTTGTGCTTTCTAGATCTCTGTCTGGTAAGTAATTTGATAGTAAGCAAAATTCTGATTTGCAGCAAAGCATGTGGAACTTTCTGAATGTTAAACAGTGGAAATCGTGTCCCTCTGTACTTTCTTTGGGTACTCCCCATGAAATGAAGCTTTTAAGTATATTCAGGAATTTCTAAAAGGTGTCTAATAGTCTTCATCTATTTATAATTTATAATTTTATTTTTCTTCTGGATTTTTCCTGATACAGTTGTCTTCATTATGACAGGAAATCTTTTATGTTCCCTTGTCACAAGGTGCTTCTGCTTCTTTCTGCACTGCTTGGCGTCTTCTTGCAATCCATTATCTGTCTCAGTAGCTTGTTCTTTTTCCCCTAAGAGTTAGATAAGGGTAAACTCTTCAAAGTGATAAAATTCTGTCAAAAGAGAAATACAGGCCTCCAGTAAAGAAATCAACAACCATAGGATCTTGCTTTTAGCTCACTCAATGTACTTCAGTTTTCAAAGCATTTCGAAGATTTACTGCGGCTTGAAAGTTTCTTTTCTTTTTCGGGGCACAAAGCAGAAGTGTGAAGTTGAGTGTGGGTGTAACTGCAGGAGTGGTGACAGTGCTGTGACTGTCCCTGCTGCCTGCAGGAAATCAGGGGCTCGCTGGAGTCTCAGCAGGCAGCAGGAGTGGCCTCTGGGTGACATCTGGTGGCAGATTCATCCCTTGCCTGGAGCTGCAGTCCCGAGGAGACTGTGCAGAACAGGCTGCTTTATCCTGTTCCTTGCTGGCAACAAAAGGCCCTGAAATTGCCAGGTTCCCCCTTGCCTTGATCTAAAGGAAAGTTCGAAGGGAATCCCTCAGCAGAATGAAAACTAAGAAACCTCTTATCTTTCCAGGATAAACTTAAAGAAATTACAATAATACAACACTACTTGGGCTTGTTGCCAGTAGTAATTTCCCTTACAGAACCTCTTTAGAAACAGTGGTTAGAACAAAGCAGAGATTTTTGTGGAAGTGGTGTTTGTGCAGAGAGGCATCTGCTGGAAGGAGCAAGGGATGTGTAATTCCTGTACAGCCACCTCTTCTCTGCCCTCTGAGAGCATAAATTGCAAGGCAAATAACATCATGTTGTACATGCTGCCATAAATCACTCATTTTATAACCAGTAAAAGCCAGAGCTGCTCATCTAGATGAGGTTTGGGTGCCTTGCCAGCATTTCCCTTCAGACTATTGAAGGGAAATGGTGATTTTTAGTAACTTGACTGTGATTTAACAAAACATGTTCATCTTCAATATCCTTCTTCCTATCAGCTGCTGAAGTCTGTTGTCCCTAGTAATGGACAGGAGCAGCATTCAGGTAAGAAATGAGGGATTAAACTGGGGATCCTCCACCAGGAGAGGTGGCAGCACCTCCTTTGCTGTAAGGACTGTGGAATTGAGTAAAACTTGCAGGTGCCACATCCACACCTTGTTGCACACTTCCAGGGCTGGCAATTCCACCAGTTCCCTGAGCAACCTGTTCCAATGCCTGACAACCCATGCAGTGAGGAAATTCTTCATCATATCTAATCTAGACCTCCCCTGGCACAACTTGAGGGGGAGAAGAGATTTCCTCTCTTCCTGTCTCTCATCTGGGAGAAGAGAACAATCCCCCACCTCACTGCAGCCTCCTTTCAGGGAGATGTAGAGAGTGATCATGTCCCCCAGGGCCTTCTCCAGGCTGAACAACCCCAGATCTCTCAGCTGGTCCACATCAGACTTGTGCCCCAGACCCTTCCCCAGCTCTGTTCCCTTCTCTGGACACACCTCAGCCCCTCAGTGTCTTTCTCCTGTTTCAGAAGCCTGTAGAAAATCACTGCAAGTGTCCTCTGAAGCAGCCTGGATAACTCCAAGTGTTCTGTTTGAATACCATATTATATAATTCCAAAATACCAAGCCAAATGCTTTGATTTTTTCCTCTTGGCAAATTGCAGACCTTCCCAAGCACAAGGGAAAACATGTTCTTGGGTTCTGCCTTGAGAGCTCTCAGAGCCCTTACTGAGGAGGCTGTTTTAGATACCTCTGGTTGTCACTGGGTGGTTTGGGTTGTGTGGGCGAGTGTTGCACTGAGGTCTCTGCTGTGTCTGGCTGGTTTGTCCTAGCATGAGCCCTTTCCAGTGCCCTGAGTGCTTCTGCTGCAGGAAACCTTTCAGTGCCAGTCAGGAAGCTGCTTTTGAAGAAAATGCTGTGTTTGCTGCCACTCCCAGTGGTGAATCAGTAATGTGATCTGATTCACATCACAGAGCCTTCACTCTGGAGTCCCCTTGGGACAGAATGGTCCAGGGAGACCCCGCAGCCCCGTGGCCAGGGTACCCTGCTCTCTGTGAGGGACTCAGGCTGCAGGACCACCCTGGAGCTGGCTGGCAGCAACCCCCCAACACATTTAGAGTTGCTGTGCTGGCAGCATCTCAGCAACAGCTGTTTCATGCTCCTGTTGCACAGCACTGTTTGCTAATGTAAACACAGCTTAAGGGTGATGAAAATGGTAATATGGCCTCTTTAGGACGAAATTAAATCAGTTTTCATCCTAATGCCTTCTTAAAATGTGTGTATATATATGTACATACATATTTTTAACAAGCCTTTCACTCACTTTCTAGCATTTCCCTTGCAGGATTTATATTTCAAATGGAGTAATTGTCAGCTCCTCTTTAACAGCAATAAGCATAAGACATCATGTCAGTACTTGTTCATCTATTCCTTTTTCTCAGTTCATTAGTGTTATTTATTGCCTGGCTGGATTTTGAGTATTAATGAATTCTCCTCGAAGTTTGCATTTTTTATTGAAATAAATCGATCCCTTTAATATCTCTTCAGTAATTATGTGTTTAGATATATTTGCACAGTGCCCCAGCTCTAACAAGATTAGTGGCAGGAAAATCCCATTCTGCAGATTAGTGTGATGTATTGAGTTGAACTTTAGGATTTTCCTCTGGTGCTTCATTATGAAGGTTTATTACAGAAAAACACTTGGTCTTCAATTACTTGCTGAAAGGCTCAGATGAGCAGTCATTTTTTTTTCCTCTGAAATTAGAAACATCATCTTAGGAGATACAAACTCTTTAAATGCTGCCATTAGAAATACATCTCATGACACTGAAAGGATCTCAGTATTTTCAGCTTACAATTCAATTTTCCATACTGGCATCCTGACAGTAACCAAACCATGAGCTCCCAGCAATGTCTCCTGCATCTTCCAGGGGGTTGCCAGCCCCTTTCAGCTGCCCCTCTCTTGAAACACGGCTGGGCTGGGGTGCTGTGGTTGCCCCTGGCTGCCTGCAAACCCATTTCTACATTGAAACTTGTGTTGGTGATGGAAACTGATAAATACCTGAGTGCTACCACGGCACAGATGACTTTGCAGCTACTGTAGTAATCATAAAAGTCTCCTTCCAGCTGTCTCCAGCAGCTGCTTTCCCCAGATATAACGGGCAGGGACTCTGCAGGAGGCAGGAGAACATTACACGATTTACTTGGAGCTCAGGGAGGGGTTAACAGCGAGGACAGAGGCTTTCAGAGCAACAGAAGGGCAAATCTTCCCCAGGTGAGCTGAATTTCAGTGCTGGTTGGTCTTCCATGTTATTGACCCAAACTGGGATTGTGTTGTGGATCTGCCAGGTTTTTTAGGAGCCCAGGAGGGCTGGTTTGTCACTGAGAAGGCAGCTCCTGCTTCAGCCCAGGATGCCATCCCTTTACAGCTGGCTGGGAAACATGAGCAATGTCACTGGTGGCAACAAAACCACTGGATCATAAAAATACCACCTTAAAACATTCTAATTCAAGCATTTGTTAGAGTTTTTGCATCGGGGGAGAAAACCACCCACAAGAAATTTTGCACTGTGGGTGCAAACACTGTGTTTGCACTAAGGCTTTTACATATGGAACAGAGGACTTGGATTCCAACCTAAAAAAGTTGGATGCTTCCAGGCTATAGCTGACAGACTTTGGCAGCAGGCTGACACTGCTAAGCATGATGGATAGGATTTTTTTAAACCCTGCCATGGAAAATATCTGGCTGTGGGCTCCATGGGGAGAAGCTGGTGTGTGGATGAGTCCTTCCAGTGGTCCTGTGACACAGAGACAGCTCACAACCCTTTGGAAAAGACCCCCCACCTTGTCCTCCAGAGACCAGGGAAGAGGTAAAAATGTCTGCTTATCCTAAAATATGTTTCTGGAACTTGTTACTCCATATCTGGGAAGTTGCTGAGCAAAAGTGTCCTGCTCTTGCTTGCATGATGTCAGCTGTGACTTCTCATGTCGTGGAAGCCATAAGCATTCTATAAACTTGTAAGTTTAATTAATAACTATGCCATGTTTTAACTGCATGGAGATGGTTCAGTTGTCTGGGACAGTTCCTTGGGTCTAATTCACTTAGAATGTTCTAAATCTGGACTTTTCCTCAGAAAGCACAAGTTCTAACTCCCTGTGTGCTTCAAGTGGCCTCCTGCATCCTGGGCAGGGCTGGAGAGAACCAGAGGCTTTGTATTTCCATATCTGCTCACAGTAACTAGAGCATTACAAATTAGGGAATGGGCTTAAAATTACTTCTACTTCTTTTATCTTTTAGTTCTCACCCTTTTCACTTTGAAATTCTGAGCTCCTCGCTTCACTTGCAGATTCCTCGTGCTCCTAGTGTTCCCACAAGATAATAAGACAGTCCATGTTGGAAAATCCCTAACATTTTCAGTATGCAAAAGGAAAATACTGGTCCTGAAAGGTTGCTCCCCTTGTTACCATCCCAGTGATTGTTTAAACAAAAGTTTAAACAAAACAGTTTAATCAAAACACCTTCAACGTCTATTTTTAACCTGAGAAATCCTGGATCTACTGTCTGTAGATATACTTTTTGTAGTATTCCAGTTTTTAAACAGGAATAAAATTGAGCCAGAAAAATATGGCTTCAGATCCCAGGTCAAAAGTGAAGAGCTGCTGGACTGGATTTCTGTTTGTAACTACTTTGTTTGAGGTGTAGTTTGATCTCTGCAGGTAAAAGTTATCAGATCAATTGTATGCTCCTGAAAGTATTCAGGATGTTTTGATTGCAAATTTTTGCATTCTTTCTTTGAATGTGTATGTGGCCTGTGTGCTTTTCTATATCTTTTCTGTCTTTCTGTCTCTCTCCTTCTAATTCCCTCTTCTTGGAGCATTTTGAGTAGCTTAACCTAAGATGGGCTTAAATTTTGCCAAGTTGAATGGGCCAAGTTCATCTCTGAGAACAGTTTTATGTAGACTGGATGTTATAAACCCTTTGCCAAACTTCCTTGATTTTTCTAAAATGCCAGTAAAGCTGTTTTGACCTCTTGAGAGAATATCTTGTCAGTATTTTCTCAACTACTGGGTGCACTCTAGGAAATATCCTCAAGAAACAATGCCAGGTTGAATATTGCAAGCTCACTAGGGTCCTTCTTTCCTTCTTTTTTTCCTCTTTTTTTTTTTTTTTTAATTTTAAATCCAGATGTGTATCCCAAAACCTGAGGTGATTAGAAGGGAAAGGAAGTTGTCTCTTGAAGCAGTGCTGGGGATTGCTGTCTTGCTTGTGGCAAATGTTGTACCTGAATGCATTTTTCTCCTATTTAATGTACAGGCAGAAGTGTTCCTTTTCCTTCTCAGCTGAAATAACATTTCACATTGATCAAGTCATTTTCTTTTTCTAATTTTGTGCCATGCCCAGAGAGTTATTTACAAAACTCTGTCTGGGGTCTGGTAATTCATCTCTGACAGCACCATTACCTCTGTATTTCCTTGAAGGAAGGATTTGGGGTGAAACAAGAAGCTCAATTGCTGTTCCTGAGCAGAATTAGGGATGTTTTCTGTGTGCACCCATGGCAGGCTGTGATTGTTCAGTGTGTTGGTCACTCTGAATGTCCTGAAGGAAACAAAGTGGCAGAATAATTGTGAGGGGAGAGTGACCCACCTGAGGGCGAGGGGGTGTCCCCTCTGCTCTGAGCCCTGGGGAAATGCAGGGACCAGGGAGGTTTTTCTGCTGGTGACAGACACACGAGGAGAACATGCAATAGTATAAAATACTCCAGCAAGCACTTGGGACCTTGATTTTGAGAAATTAGGGAAAAGAATATTTTCCAGCACTTCCTTCCCTGTGGCTTTTGAATTGACATGTGAGCCATGGTTTGGAATCCATAGCATGTGGGAGGAGTGTGGTTGATTTTGTTGGGGTTTTTTTTATTTTTCTTCTTGGGTTTTTTCTCCTTTTTTGAAGCTTTCTTTTATGTCAGGACATTGTACAGTCGGCAGAGACACAACTCAGACCTGGCAAAGTCGTGCTGATGCCTTTGGCTGGGGTTAGCTCCAGCTGAAGGATGGGAAGGGGATGAACTGTTTGCTGAGGAAACAGATTTTTCAGGCAAAAAAGAAGGCAATGTAGGAAGAGCTGTGAGTTGGGAGCGCTGGGCTAAAATGTTTTATTCTATTTTTATTGGCAAAGTCCAACCAGAGAAAGGTGATAGCTTCCAGCAGCATTGATGTGTAGGAGCACTGGAGAAATAGTCAGTGTTCTTCCTCTGCACCTCCAAGGAAAAATGGGATCAGAGGGAGCACACTGGCCTGTTTTGCTGTGCTCCAACTTCTGTTCGTGGGTGTGTAGAAGAAATTAAAAAGGTTTTAAATAGTTAAACCGTAGATACAAACTTGCAACACTGTTCTGTTAGGATGATACTGCATGGCTTTTGTTGTGAGGAGAGCTTTTATAGAAACCTCATGTCTGAGGAATGGCCCTTGGAAAATCAAACTGCAATCCAATGCAGGCAACTCTATAATGTGGCTGTAACTCATTATGAAAATACAAAATGAATCAATAGGGTCATCAGCTGATACTAAACCATGTCCCAGAACTGGGTAGGTTTCTGTGTTGTGTTTGCCTGGTAACACAGATAACTGAATTCTGGTGTGATCAAAGACTGCTCAAAATTTACACTGCAAATTGCTGCACAGCATAGACCCTCCTCAAGTCTGCTTCCTTTGGCAGGAGGTGGTGATGGCAACAAAGGATTAAAAAAATATAATAAATCAGTCATTTACTAGCTTCTTTCTGCTCCTTGACATTATTTTCAATGACATCAGTGGCACTAAATACGGCTCTTGGGGACACAGTAATGGCAACAGAACAGCAGCAAAAGCCCCTGCATGGGGAGTTGGTGCTGAGGAATTGAGGCAATTAGGAAAAGGTGCTGCTAGAGCTGGGTTGAGTCAGATGTGAAAAAATGGCACCCTCACGTCACCCTGAAATGTGATGGCATCAGTGTTCATAGGCAGAAGAAATTGTTTTCTCAAACCGGGCAGCTTCCAAAAGATGGGGAAGTATTCAGAGGTAAAAATCAGAATTCCAGCCAGCGTTCAGCTACATAGTTATTCAGAGCTGAACTTCACAACAGCTGCACTTAGAATGCTGTTTTGCAGATCTAACACTTGCAAGATGTGGAAAATAAAATTCAGGATGAATTTTAAGAACGCAGCAGGAATAACCAGCGTGGCAGATGTAGATTTAGGGTATTCTGCACTTTCTGAAGGATTTGTTTTTAATGTGAAGCATGTACCTTCACACCCTGTAACATGTGCTCTGATTCCCTGACAGATTTGCTCTGCACGGTCCCGCTGGAATATTGGCACTCACACCATCTATAAACAGACAGTCAAGGTTTGTGTCTGTCAGGACTGGACTTCATTTTATTTACTGCACGGTCTTTGGGGGTGGGAAGAATGGGAATTAATCAAAAGAAGTGTGCAATTCTCCCTTCCTCCTTCTCTTTATTTATTTATTTTTGGGACCTGAAAGCTCTCTGAACTCCTCATTTTTCCCAGGGTTCATTTTTTATTCTGTTTTCTCAGGAGGAAAGCAGCTGATCTCAGCAGGTGAGGGCCAGGGCGATGAGCTGTTGGAGACAAAAGGCATTTCCAGAGCTGATCACAGAGATAAGCGGTCCTCTGGTGATTACCGGGCTGGTGGGGTGAGTGGAACAGGCTGCAGGGGAACTGGGGGGCTGAGGATCAGCCGGCTGGGGGAGCAGGGTGGAGGTAGAGGGTGAAGATCAGGAATAGGCAGAGGGCATGGGCTTCCAGGGGTCACAGTGGGGAAATCTGCCTTTCTCCATGGAATGTGTTACCCTAGGGTGCTGTGCAGAGTGTTTGTGGGATTGCCACCCATCTGGCAGATTTAATGCCGGTGGAAACCCCCGTGTGTGTGATGTACTAGCAGGTTTCCATGTGGGATACTCCATTTGCTTCAGCCTGTCAGGAAGGGAAAACCTTACAAGCAGGAGTCCTGTAGTATTAAGTGGTAGTGTTGGCAATGATACCGAGTTTAAAATATCTTTATGTAACTTTAGTCAGTTGTATTCTCCTATGTCTCGGGGGAAAGGGAATTTTAAGTTTCTTTTCAAAGGACTGTTTCAGCACTCAAGGCCAGATAATCGGAACATCTCCATAGACTGGAAGTAGCACAGAAGATACACAAAAGATAACAACCATTAACGAACAGATCAGCTCCAAACATCACCCCTGGCATGGTCGGAGACACCTGGTCTGGAAAAAACTGATAAGAGAACCGAGGAATTGGAACCTAATTAGCATCGAAGGCAAAGAGATCGATAACCAATAGGAGACCGAATACTAAGAACTGTGTAAGTTGGGACCCATGAACATTGAACCAATGAATTTCTATGGGTTTTTGACTTCATAAAGTATGTGAAAAATCTAGTAAAATTGATGTGCGATGGAATGATTTCCTCGGCGCAACCCGGGCCACGTGTGGATGAAACGATTTCTGTTGCACATCCTGGCCAGCATCAAGTCATGCCTTGATTCTCTAACATTAAAATGTTGTTGGAGAGTTCTTCTTTTTCCCGCAGCTTCGGTGACAGTAGGGAGACAGCTCAAAATTACACGTATTACAGATAACTGAGAAACTCTGTCAGGGCCAGTGCACTGCCACCCGTAGTTCCTGACCACCAGCACAGAGCAAGGTCAGAGAGTCACTCTGAGGACCGGAAAGAAACAGCCTGCAGAACGCTTGTGACAATCCCATTTCTTTTACTTGCAGGAATCTCTTTCTAGAGGAGAATCTTCTCATTCAACTGAAGCAGAACAAGCAGAATTACAAAACTTCCGTGGCAGCGTTGAAGCTGGGATAAGAAACTCCCGTGGGAATGAGAAAGTGAGGGGTGGCTCGGAGAGAGCAGGATGGAGAAGGGAGTGGTCCCCTCCTCTCTGTGCTGCTTACCTAATGGTTTAGAGGTGATTTAGTGACCTGAGCCATAAAACCTGAGCCATAAAGGCGGTCAGAGCTGCGATCCCGTGGCGGGGAAGGCTCAGGAGGAGCGGGCAGGGCCCCCCAGTCCCCGCTCCCTCGCAGTGCGCGCTGCGGCCGCGTTGCGGAGCTGTTGCCCCGCGCTGGCGCCGCCGCCACCGCGCTCCCGTCCCGCATCCCACGGGGAAAAGGCAGGAAAGGCAGCCCGCCCGTGCCACGGCAAGAGGGGCCGAGCTCTGCAGGCTGAGTGCCACCTGAGGGGTTGATCGTGGATACCGTGCCCTCCTCCGCCCTCCCGGGAGGATCCTGGCGCAGCATTCCCTGCGCACTGCGCGCATCTTCCGTGCGGGTGCAGCCCCAGCTCGCCCGGCCAGGTGCCACCTGGTTTAGCATCGCGGAGCCTGAGGGAGCCGGCGATGGCACTGCACTCCTCCCCTACCTCGCTTCACGTAAAGCACGAAGCCACTGCGGTCCTGCAAGGAGCAGGTGGCTGAGACAGTCAGATTTACCGACTAAAACCCCACAGTTTCCCCTGGAGTCTGGGGGCAAACTCCCGGGTGGGATTTTCCCGGGGTACATGTGTCGTGTGGTTCCTTGAGCAACAGGCACGGGGCGCGCTGAGGAGGCGGCAGGAAAGCTGCTGGTGACGCTCGTGGCACGCTGTGCTGAAAGCCGAGAGAGGAGGTTTGATGCTGAGGTGACCGGCAAGGGCTGGGATCGCCAGCAGAGTTGCGGTGTGAGGACATTCCCGACAGCAGTGCCCGCTTCCCCTCCTGAGGGACACTGTGGGCCAGGCTCCAAATCCAGCTCATGGCTGGAGTTGAAAGAGCAGCAGTATCAATATTGGTCATTTTATTCTTGCTGAAACCCTGGCTCTGCAAAGCTTCATTCTTTTGCGGTGCTCACTCCCTGCGAGGCTGTTTGCAGCTCAACAAGTCTTGCTCAGGTCTGCAATAACTTGTGACGCAGGGAAGGCTCCCTAATCTTGATCTGAAAAATTTAAACAAAACCTGAACTGCCCAGCTTCACCCTCTGGCAGTTCATTTCAGGGGGTAGCTGTTACAAATGTGTACTTTGCTTCTCATTTTCAGTGACCTGGATTTAGCTCTCAGCCCTTGCTTGGGGTTATTCCTCTCTACAAGGCCCAGACACCCTTCCTAGAGCAATGAGGCCGAGGGCTGTTTGCATTAGGGATGTGTTGCCGGCCAAAACCTCGGGCTGAAGTTTGTTTCCTTTGTGAAGAAACAATGTCTGTGCTGTTGGCGATCCCCATCCCACTGAAAAACCCTCTTCCTACTCCTGCTGTGAGGATGACAGGCTCCAACCTGGGACAAATCCATGGGAACGGTGGCTTGGAGGGCAGTGGCCCAACACTTTCACACTGGAAAAGCAGCATTTGGTGCAGAGAGTGAGGAGCTTTTACCTTGGCTCCGGCCCACAGGCTTTCTTCAAAATATCCCTTTCACATGGAAATTCCTGCCAAGAGAAGATTGCTGGCTCTGGCTGGCATGTCAGCCACGGCAAGAAACACAAAGGTTCTGTATCAGTGGAAGTAGGTGGCACAAAGGAAGGGGAAGGGGTTTGTTTTGTGCTGGATGCTGCAATCAGCCAGCAGCGTGCAGGGAGGCTTTGTGGCAGGGCTGCAAGAAGGGGGAGTGGGTATAGGAAAAGAGAGCTAGATTTATTAACATTAATTCCAAATAATCAGTTTTCTGCTGAAGGCAGCACCACTGATCTCAAGTTTCCCTGCCTCAGAGTCCCTTCTTGAATCCCTTGCCTGCTCCATGGCCAAGAAAGCACACCTGCATTAACTCTGCTGCACGTAATTTATTGAGCCACTTTTAGCACAGTGCTTTTTTTGTTCCCCATCACCAGCAAAACAAGAGGAACTCCTAGCATGGCCATCCTACAGGTTGGTTTTTAATCATCATTGCTCTGTGCAAACCAGGCAGGTGCTGCTCTGTGGTACAGCAGTCCCTGTCTGCATTGTGACTGCCTTTGGAGGTTGGCCTATGGCAAATTCCTAGATTTTTCTAGGAAATCAAATAATGCTTTTGTGAAAGAAAGTTAAAGACAGAAAGGCACCACCTGGTCTCACCTTTCTTACCCCAAACCAGACAATCAGGCACTGAGCATCAAAAGTACAAGCAAATTCCCACCTGAGGTGTCTGGTACCTGCAACATCTCATGGGAACCTTGACATTTCCTTGGAAAGGACAAGTTACGTCTCAAGGGAAGAAATCCAGTCTATGGTGGACTCTCACAGTGCTCCTGACAATGCAGAATTATTGCAGCACGAGCAAGGGTGAAACTAAGAGTGATTCACCCCTTCTGAAACCTTCTCAGAGATTCTGGGGATCTGGTATCCCCAGCTGAACTTATTTTTCTCTATGGATCTCTGTATTTTGTTGTACAGTCACTTGCACTGAGTTATCAGGCTGGAGCTGTTGCAGCAGACCTTCATCATCTTGCTTGAAAGGCTTTTTGAGAACCTCACTTTTCTTAGAAACTTTCAAATGGTTGCTTTAATATTTATTAATGAATTAGTGAAGGTAATAAAGAAGTGCAAGGTGCTGTGCCTGCTCTGTGGGAATTGCAGATGTGAGGACCTCAGAGTCCCTTCCAGTGCCTAAAGGGGGCTTATGTAAAAAAGGGAGATTGACTTTTGCTTGACCAGAAAGTGATAGGACAAGAGGAAGAGGTTTTAAAATAAAATAAGAGATATTTAGATGGGCTGTTAGGAAGAAATTCTTGACTGT
>VZTR01015605.1:275213-353444 GCA_013400775.1 Chaetops frenatus
TATATATATATGTATATGTATATATTTAAGTCATACTGAACACACAAAAATACTTCTTTTGAAACTTTGGTATTTATTGTTTAATTTTCCTTTCTTTTTTCTGGATTACAAAGTGAATTTTATCCACATCTCACTTCAATTCTGTGGATATCTGGAAATTTATGGGGAATGAAACCAGAGCTATTGAGTTTCAGTGCATTTAAAATATCTGTCATCATCAGCTTCTGCTCTTTCCTGCAGGTTTATGTGGTGCTGTCTCTCCATGGGCAGCTTGCAACTAGAGAACCCACCATACCTGAAACCTTGATAAGAAAAGACAAATGTTAATGGGCTTGGTTCTTTTCCTCTTCTCTGCTTATTCCCTGCTTTTTGGAGCTCTCTGCTGTCCTCACTTTTAGGCAAATATGCCTTACCCTATTTCTGTCACTCACATTTCCTTCCCTCTGTGCTGCTCAGCTCCTTGTGAAGCCTAAAATCTCTCTTTTGCTGCCTCTCGCCGTTCATTAGGATATTTAGGCATCTTCCAGCTGCTCCATCTGGGGTTTCTAATTGGAACAAGGATGCCTGAGGGTGAAAAGAGAAGATGAGGGAGTGAATAAGGTGTGGGTAGGGCAGAATACAGATTTGTTACAGCTGGGAGAGGATGGAGCTTCCCTGCAACCAAGCGAGAGGAGGGAGAAGAGATAGGAGGGAGCCAGGTGAGAGACAGGTGAAGGGAGTTTAGGAAACCCTGTTTAGTTAATGTTTGTAAAGTCCTGCTGAGGTGGCAAAGTCATCTGTATGTGCTAATCTACTAATCGGTGTTTCGTGGAGTGTCCTGGTTCATGAATCAGGGGTGATTAATCACAGCTGACTTGTCAATAGCAAGGGCTGATGGGAGTGTGGTATAAAAATTGGGCAGCAAAGAGGGTTAAGCTTTTTTTGTTTTTGGAGCAGAAGGGGATTTCACTTGGAGGAACTTTTAGAAGATTCCCTGTTTGAGTGGAGTGAGTCTTTCCACCAGCAGAGACGTGCCCTGGTTGACCCTGCAGAGAAGGTTGGTGAAAGTTCCTCTCTCATTTCTGTAATGTTTTACAGCAATATCAGATGGAATAACAAAGTAAAACAGCATTGAAAAGCCCTCAGACAGCCCTGTCTCGTGGCACAGGTCTCACTTCAGGCAGTATAAAAATCTCATCCCACAAGGTTTGTGTGAATTGGATATAGAGATTGGGGGAAAGCAGCAGGTGGTGAGAATATTTTTGTGTGTCCAATAGCCACCACCACATCCTCTGTGAGCTGCTCTTTCAGGTGTCCAGCTGGGTTTGGTATCCAGATATGATGATAGGAACAATGGCTAGGGAGAGTGATTATTGCTGGAAGGAGCCTGATTGGTCATTTTTAGAACTAGAGTTTGTTTGTGGTGGGGTGCTGGAGCAAAAATTAGAAGCTGGTGCTTGTGCTGAAAGAGAGGATGGAGTTACTCCTTGCTGGCTTGGTCTTCATGGTTATGGTGAAAGTTCTCTCAGGAGAGACCTGACAATCAACATCTGCAGCAGCTTTTGTTCTCTCTGTGTCTGTGGGAGGCTTGTGGGCCTGAGCTAAGCTGGTCTGAAATTATTTAGTGTTGGTGTGAGGCATTTTTTTTGTTATCTGCTTTTTTTCTGGACATAAATATAGGCTCAGCTTTTGTGAGTGCTTTAACAGGTGGAGACCCTTGTGGAAAACCTCAGTGCCTCATGTCTGGTCTATGATAAGTGTCTGCAAAAAGTCCTGGTGCTCTCTCCTGCTCCCATACCTTGGTTTATCTACACTCTGTTTAACTGTAATTACAAGTGGTGTGGCTCAGGAGCAAATCAATCTCCTTTTAAAACACAGGCAGGACAGGGAATCACTTCTTGTTTTAAAAGAGAAATTAGAGTTGAAACTTCCATGCTAACAGGGCAGTTAGAAACCATGCCGACCTTTATCTGCTGCTTTAATGTTTAAAGCACAGGAATGATGTGCAAATTCAGCACTTCAGGGGCAGCGAGGTGAGAACAAACCCCAACCTTTGCTGCTGTCTGAGACTTTGTTCAGGCTTTCTGCATGCCTGTGATGCCGGCAGCACCGCTTCCTTGTGAGATTTCAAGGAGCTGTGTAAGGAAAGATGTGTCTTTGGGATATCCTGGTGATCGAGGTTCTCCCCCTGCCCCTGGAGAAAACTTGACCCTCTGGTGGAAAATCCTAAATATGTCAAAGCAAAGCAACGAACTGTGGGTAACACAGTTTTTGGAAGAGATGTGGCAGAGCTGTTTTTCTTTTGGAGTGTGTAAAGGTGAAGATTGACGTAATTTTTAGGGAGCGGAGAAAGAGAATGAATATTCCTCTTTGGAAATTATGCAGGACTCCTGAGTGATGACCAGAACAAGGATATTGGGAGCCTCCTAATCCTCCTTGCTGGGGAACAGCCCAGCCTCCTCAGGGCTCTGTGTCCCCTGGCAAAGAAGGGCATGTGAGGGGTCCCAAAACCTGAGGGATCCTGTCATGCCAGAAAAGCCTTCCCCTGCTGCAGCTCCTGCTCAGCAAATAAAGAGCATCTGCAGAGAGACAGTCACTGGTGTCCTGCTAATCTGCTCAGTTAGGCTCTGCACAGGGGAACCCTCAGCTGGGAGTCTGGCAAAAAAACAGCAGCTGAATGGTTTTCATTTTATTTGGCTGTGAGATAAAACTGGGAAGTGTCCAGTGGGTTTCTCTGTCTGTGGTGCAGTGGAAATTCTCGTGGATGGTTTTGTCCCCTTGAAGTGCTGATGTTGTAAAATGCAACATAAAATATTCTTCTGTTAGACAGTGACATGAGGCTCTGTGGGTTTAGCAGTAGTGTTTTGAACTTTATTTTTTCCAGGGGAAAAAAAAATGTAGTTACAAGCCCTCTGTGCAACTATTGATGGGAAGGTCACTGGGTTAGCTCTTGTCTCTATGGCTGTTATCCAAGCCTGAGAGAGTAATTTTCAATTACTGTGCCTTCTCTTATTGTCTTTGAAAGCCACTATTTCCTTTTCCCTCCATACCAAAGACAATATAGGGCAAGGACAAAACCAAGGGTTCTGGGCTGGTGGGAAACGGGGAGCATTTGGACACTGATGCCCAAACATGAACATTAAGGTGAGTTGGGCTTCAGAAGCTTAACCTGAGCAATCTATCAGAGGAACCTTTGGGATGGGCTGGCTGCTGGAAAAATGAGTTGCTGCAGGTAGATTTTGTAGTGGCACCTCTGGTGTCTCACAAGTTGCCTGCCCTACATACTCTGACCTATATAGTAAAAGCTGAACCAGGCTGTGCTCAGAACGCACTTCCCCTGTCATGTGGGAAAACAGATTCTTCACCAAGTTCTGTTTGTCTGGAAAACCTGAGTTGTTTGTGTTCTGTTTGTGCCAGTTGTTTCTGGGCCTTCCTGGAGCTGAAATCTACCTGGCTCCTGATCTTCAGCAGATCCTTTAGGACTTTCCTAGAAGGGATGTAACTGAGATATTTTAAGATTGTGTGTTTACAAATAAATGCTGAAAAATGTGCAGCTTATTCTCACTGACCATCCCCCTGTCCCTTCTCCCACTCTTATGTGAAAACAAAGTATTGCTAAAATAGCAAAATCTGTAGGATTTGACTTGGAAGGTGGTTTGGATGCTGTGCTTGGGAATAACACCTTTAGACTTGTGTTTTTCCTGCCATCTTCTAGAAAATTATTTTCATCTCAAAATATATATTTATTAATAGAAATACTCCTCCTGATTAACTTCTAAAATGGAAATAAATGTCACACGAGTTTCTCCAGATCAAAGTATTCACACAGGCATTTTTTACTGTTGCTTTACACATTAATGCTATTTTGGGGGAAATGCTATTTTAATCAAGTATGGGTTTGAGGATTTTTTTTCTTTTGAGGAGGGCTGTCTTGCAGGAATGCTTCAAGATTTTTCTTTCTTTTAACCTTTTCCATGCTAAGTTGCATAAATATGGGAGAAGGAATGTGTTAAAGCAGAAGAGGAAAATCTGTAGACTTCTTGAAGGTTTCCCCACTGTCTTAATAAGGACCAGGATTTAATCTTAAATGAGTGATGTGGTTTTTGTCCTATCCTCACAGATTCTTCTCTTTGTTTAAAAGGAGTTATTGAACCTCTTCTTGGATCTGTATATTCTTCCTTTCTCCTTGTCATATATCAGTGAGGGAGGAAGGGAGCAGAATTACTTTGGAGCAAAATTTTTGGACTTAAAAAATTTCATGGCCATCAGTAATCTGCTTTTTCTTTCTCTCTGGTATTTCACAGGGAAATATCCCTGGAATGCATTTTACTCTGGAAAAAAAATCATTTAAACCTAAGTCCAAACTTCTTTTGTAGCATCTGTAGGGGATCCAAGGAGCTGATCATTCTGTCTGCACTGCCAACAATCTTGGCCTGCCCAGACCTGCAGTTTCACTTATTTCAGGTTATTTGCATGGTCTGCCTTAGAACTCTTTCTATTTAAATTACACAGGACAGCAAAAAAATTCATGTCTCTCAGCACAATTGGGCTGGTGCAGAATAAATCAAATAATACTAGTACTTGCTGCCTGTGAAACTTGGATTACTTGGATTAATTTTTTTTCAGCTCAATTTTTTTTGCAGTGAGTTTCATGTATTTATTCTGGATTCAGCATTAGCAGGGTCTACTGTTGGCCACTACTTGGGTCTTAAAGGATGATGCAGCCTCAAGCCTCTTTCAGAAATTTGTTGCTGGATTAGGGCTATTTGATTTTGCAGTAGGAACTTTTTTTTTTTTTNGGGAGAGTGATTATTGCTGGAAGGAGCCTGATTGGTCATTTTTAGAACTAGAGTTTGTTTGTGGTGGGGTGCTGGAGCAAAAATTAGAAGCTGGTGCTTGTGCTGAAAGAGAGGATGGAGTTACTCCTTGCTGGCTTGGTCTTCATGGTTATGGTGAAAGTTCTCTCAGGAGAGACCTGACAATCAACATCTGCAGCAGCTTTTGTTCTCTCTGTGTCTGTGGGAGGCTTGTGGGCCTGAGCTAAGCTGGTCTGAAATTATTTAGTGTTGGTGTGAGGCATTTTTTTTGTTATCTGCTTTTTTTCTGGACATAAATATAGGCTCAGCTTTTGTGAGTGCTTTAACAGGTGGAGACCCTTGTGGAAAACCTCAGTGCCTCATGTCTGGTCTATGATAAGTGTCTGCAAAAAGTCCTGGTGCTCTCTCCTGCTCCCATACCTTGGTTTATCTACACTCTGTTTAACTGTAATTACAAGTGGTGTGGCTCAGGAGCAAATCAATCTCCTTTTAAAACACAGGCAGGACAGGGAATCACTTCTTGTTTTAAAAGAGAAATTAGAGTTGAAACTTCCATGCTAACAGGGCAGTTAGAAACCATGCCGACCTTTATCTGCTGCTTTAATGTTTAAAGCACAGGAATGATGTGCAAATTCAGCACTTCAGGGGCAGCGAGGTGAGAACAAACCCCAACCTTTGCTGCTGTCTGAGACTTTGTTCAGGCTTTCTGCATGCCTGTGATGCCGGCAGCACCGCTTCCTTGTGAGATTCCAAGGAGCTGTGTAAGGAAAGATGCATGTTTGGGATATCCTGGTGATCGAGGTTCTCCCCCTGCCCCTGGAGAAAACTTGACCCTCTGGTGGAAAATCCTAAGTATGTCAAAGCAAAGCAACGAACTGTGGGTAACACAGTTTTTGGAAGAGATGTGGCAGAGCTGTTTTTCTTTTGGAGTGTGTAAAGGTGAAGATTGACGTAATTTTTAGGGAGCGGAGAAAGAGAATGAATATTCCTCTTTGGAAATTATGCAGGACTCCTGAGTGATGACCAGAACAAGGATATTGGGAGCCTCCTAATCCTCCTTGCTGGGGAACAGCCCAGGCTCCTCAGGGCTCTGTGTCCCCTGGCAAAGAAGGGCATGTGTAGGGTCCCAAAACCTGAGGGATCCTGTCATGCCAGAAAAGCCTTCCCCTGCTGCAGCTCCTGCTCAGCAAATAAAGAGCATCTGCAGAGAGACAGTCACTGGTGTCCTGCTAATCTGCTCAGTTAGGCTCTGCACAGGGGAACCCTCAGCTGGGAGTCTGGCAAAAAAACAGCAGCTGAATGGTTTTCATTTTATTTGGCTGTGAGATAAAACTGGGAAGTGTCCAGTGGGTTTCTCTGTCTGTGGTGCAGTGGAAATTCTCGTGGATGGTTTTGTCCCTTTGAAGTGCTGATGTTGTAAAATGCAACATAAAATATTCTTCTGTTAGACAGTGACATGAGGCTCTGTGGGTTTAGCAGTAGTGTTTTGAACTTTATTTTTTCCAGGGGAAAAAAAAATGTAGTTACAAGCCCTCTGTGCAACTATTGATGGGAAGGTCACTGGGTTAGCTCTTGTCTCTATGGCTGTTATCCAAGCCTGAGAGAGTAATTTTCAATTACTGTGCCTTCTCTTATTGTCTTTGAAAGCCACTATTTCCTTTTCCCTCCATACCAAAGACAATATAGGGCAAGGACAAAACCAAGGGTTCTGGGCTGGTGGGAAACGGGGAGCATTTGGACACTGATGCCCAAACATGAACATTAAGGTGAGTTGGGCTTCAGAAGCTTAACCTGAGCAATCTATCAGAGGAACCTTTGGGATGGGCTGGCTGCTGGAAAAATGAGTTGCTGCAGGTAGATTTTGTAGTGGCACCTCTGGTGTCTCACAAGTTGCCTGCCCTACATACTCTGACCTATATAGTAAAAGCTGAACCAGGCTGTGCTCAGAACGCACTTCCCCTGTCATGTGGGAAAACAGATTCTTCACCAAGTTCTGTTTGTCTGGAAAACCTGAGTTGTTTGTGTTCTGTTTGTGCCAGTTGTTTCTGGGCCTTCCTGGAGCTGAAATCTACCTGGCTCCTGATCTTCAGCAGATCCTTTAGGACTTTCCTAGAAGGGATGTAACTGAGATATTTTAAGATTGTGTGTTTACAAATAAATGCTGAAAAATGTGCAGCTTATTCTCACTGACCATCCCCCTGTCCCTTCTCCCACTCTTATGTGAAAACAAAGTATTGCTAAAATAGCAAAATCTGTAGGATTTGACTTGGAAGGTGGTTTGGATGCTGTGCTTGGGAATAACACCTTTAGACTTGTGTTTTTCCTGCCATCTTCTAGAAAATTATTTTCATCTCAAAATATATATTTATTAATAGAAATACTCCTCCTGATTAACTTCTAAAATGGAAATAAATGTCACACGAGTTTCTCCAGATCAAAGTATTCACACAGGCATTTTTTACTGTTGCTTTACACATTAATGCTATTTTGGGGGAAATGCTATTTTAATCAAGTATGGGTTTGAGGATTTTTTTTCTTTTGAGGAGGGCTGTCTTGCAGGAATGCTTCAAGATTTTTCTTTCTTTTAACCTTTTCCATGCTAAGTTGCATAAATATGGGAGAAGGAATGTGTTAAAGCAGAAGAGGAAAATCTGTAGACTTCTTGAAGGTTTCCCCACTGTCTTAATAAGGACCAGGATTTAATCTTAAATGAGTGATGTGGTTTTTGTCCTATCCTCACAGATTCTTCTCTTTGTTTAAAAGGAGTTATTGAACCTCTTCTTGGATCTGTATATTCTTCCTTTCTCCTTGTCATATATCAGTGAGGGAGGAAGGGAGCAGAATTACTTTGGAGCAAAATTTTTGGACTTAAAAAATTTCATGGCCATCAGTAATCTGCTTTTTCTTTCTCTCTGGTATTTCACAGGGAAATATCCCTGGAATGCATTTTACTCTGGAAAAAAAATCATTTAAACCTAAGTCCAAACTTCTTTTGTAGCATCTGTAGGGGATCCAAGGAGCTGATCATTCTGTCTGCACTGCCAACAATCTTGGCCTGCCCAGACCTGCAGTTTCACTTATTTCAGGTTATTTGCATGGTCTGCCTTAGAACTCTTTCTATTTAAATTACACAGGACAGCAAAAAAATTCATGTCTCTCAGCACAATTGGGCTGGTGCAGAATAAATCAAATAATACTAGTACTTGCTGCCTGTGAAACTTGGATTACTTGGATTAATTTTTTTTCAGCTCAATTTTTTTTGCAGTGAGTTTCATGTATTTATTCTGGATTCAGCATTAGCAGGGTCTACTGTTGGCCACTACTTGGGTCTTAAAGGATGATGCAGCCTCAAGCCTCTTTCAGAAATTTGTTGCTGGATTAGGGCTATTTGATTTTGCAGTAGGNGGGCTTTTTTATTTTGCAGGTGGAACTTTTTTTTTTTTTCTTTCTTTTTTTTTCTTTTATTTTTTTTCCTTTTTTTTTTTTTTTTAAATTTTGATATACATAAATGGATTTCTGGGACCAACAAACCAAACTTAGAGAAAAATATCTAGGCAAACTTGAGGAACTTGGAACATATTTTAACAGCTCCTGGATATGAATGTTCACCTGCTTATTTGTACTTTTGCATGACTTAGGACTCCTAATTGCTTTAACTCTTTGCTTCTGTGGGCAGTTCTTTCCTAAACCATCTCTGATGTGCCATCTTGTATGTTTGGCTATTTTTTAATTGTGGCTGTATTAAAAGGATATCTCCTGTGTAATTTGCTGTCTGCTCTAATCTTCAGACACAATCAGTGGAGTAGGGCACAAAAGGAAATGCTGCCTCATCTTCACTTTCAGGATAAGGCTTGTTGACCTTCCTTGTATTTAACTTCTGTCTTTTCCCTCAGATTTCTTCAGTGAAATAGTGCAAAGGGAATAGTGAAAGCTATTTTCTTCTGGGAGAGAATAAGGAGGGAGGAGAATCTGGAATTAAGACCCACCCCCATCTAAACCTGTATTTCAAATGCTAAAACCAAAATTAATTAATTGCTTTAAGATAAAATTGGTCTTTGACTGCAAACACGTTTATCATCTACTGCTTAAGTCACCACAGCATCATTTATTGATGGGAAGTGATGAAAGACAAGGTTAGTCAGTGCAGGCTTGATCATGAAATTGCAATTCTATTAATGGATGCAGAACCTTATTGTTTTCCAGAATATGAAATAGAGGCAGGGTATCTGTGGCTGTGAGTGATAGCTCACTAAACTTTCATATAATTTGCTTAATTTCAGTAGATTTTGTTCAGTAAAATCTAGTGTTTACAGTTATGTGAGACTCTGAGTTTTGTAGTTGGAGAATGATAATAGGTTTTTTGGCAATTCCTCTTTGAGAAAGGCAAAGGAGGGGTATAGAGAATTGCATTAAAATGCCAGTAACTTCAAAAAGCATAGGGATTTTGTGACTTTTGAGCTACAAAATAACATCATCTCTAAAGCTTTAAGTCCCAAAGCATAATACTGAAAAAAGGGGATTTGCCTAATGGGAATTTAAAAAATGAAATAAAATTCATGCTCTGCCACAGATTGGACCAGAAGCAGATGCTGAACAGGGAGCTCATCATTATTCTCTCTTCTAAAGGAAGAGAAAATTGAGGGACAGCAGCCTTGATCTTATTGAGAAGAAGATTGAAGTGAAAGACAAGGTTGGTTGTTCTCGCTTCAGAAGGGCCTGAAAGCTAAATTGCAAAATCAATTTACTGTGGTTACTGGAACAATTATTCTGACGTGATGAAAAGATGGAGGAGGAGGAGGATGGATCAGAGAATCCACCCCCAGAAAATATCTGTGCGTGCAGGTGGCAAGTGTTGGAGCTGCCAAGGGTAGAGCTGCCACGACTGCCTTTGCTCTGATGTGACAGGCAGCCCTCTCCTCCCCTTTTTCCATCTCCTGCCAGGGTCTGTGCTGCTTCCCCTGCTCAGATTTCCCTCCTGTGGCAATTTCTGGGGGTTTTAACCCCCTAGGTTTTTTTTGGGGGGGGTGTCACTCACATAGGCAACCGTCTCCTCTCCTTTTTCCATCTCCTCCTGAGGTCCATGCTGCTTTCCCTGCTCAGCTTCCCCTCCTGTGTCGATTTTTGGCATGTTTAACCCCCAATCCTGTTTTTTTGGGTGTCCCTCCAACAGGACATGAGTCTCCTCCCATTTTTTACACATCCTCCCGAGGTCCATGCTGCTTTCCCTGCTCAGATTCCCCTCCTGTAGCCTTTTTTGAGGTTTTCAATCCCCAATCCTGATTTCTGGCTGTCCCTCAAACAGGTAGCTATCCCCTCCCCTTTCTCCATCTCCTCCTGAGATCTGTGCTGGTTTCTCTGCTCAGATTCCCTTCCTCTGGCAATTTTTTTCGGTTTTTAACCCCCATTCCTGTTTTTTGGGCATCCTTCAAACAGGTGGCCATCTCCTCCCCTTTTTCCACTTATTCCCCAGGTCTGTGCTTATTTCCCTGCTCAGATTTCCTTCCTGTAGCAATTTTTGAGTTTTTTAACCACCAGTCTTGGGTTTTTTGAATGTCCCTCACACAGGCAGCCATCTCTTCTCTTTTCATCTCCTCCTGCTCAGATTTCCCTCCTGTGGCAATTTTGGGCATTTTCAACCCCCTAAATGTGGTTTGTTTGGTTGTTGTTGTGGTTTTTTTTTTTTTTTTTTTTTTTTTTTTTTTTTTTTTTTTTTTTTTTTGTTTTTTTTTTTTTTTTTTTTTTTTTTTTTTTTTTTTTTTTTTTTTTTTTTTTGTTGTTGTTTGTTTGTTTTGTTTTGTTTTTTGAGTATTCCTCAAACAGATGTGGATATTCTCCAGTTTTTCCATCTCCTACTGAGGTTCCATTCTGCTTTCCCTTCTCAACTTCCCCTCGTGCGGCAATTTTTGGGTTTTCAACCCTACTTCTCTTTTTTGAGTGTCCCACAAACCAGGAGCCATCTCCTCCCAAGGTCAGTGCTGGTTTCTCTTCTCAGATTTCCCTCCTGTGGCAATTTTTGGAGGTTTAAACCCCCTGGTTCTAGTTTTGGTTTTTTTTGGGTGTTCCTCAAACAGGTGTTCATCTCCCCTTTCTCCATCTCCTCCCCAGGTCCGTGCTGGTTTCCCTGCTCAGATATCCCTCTTGTGGGGATTTTCACGCCCCAATCTTGGTTTTTTTGGGGTGTCCCTCAGCTCTGAGAGTTCTCCCTGTGTGGGGCTGCCATCCTGCTGGTGTTCGCAGAGCACCATCAGACATCTGCTGCCCAGTGCGGCCGCAGTTGACTGCCCTCCCATTTGTATTAATTGACCACGCTGCATTCTGCATACACCGCTGATTACCCTCATTTATTTCGCCTCCTAAAGACCCGAGGATTTTCTGTTGCTTCGCCCTCCCTGCATTGTTTTACTCATTTGGCTCCAATTAGCCTCGGCTAATGAAAATACATTATACCGAACCTCTGGTTACCCGGTTGCAGTTTCTAATGACATAATTTGTGAGTTTTGAGCCTTTTCAAGTAGAGACATTAGGAATTGCATTACAGTTCCTTCGGTGGAGTGGAGAAATATTAATTGCAGGCATCTGGGCTCCTTCCTTTAAAGAAGGCTGGTGATTTTTACTTAACTAATAAATGTTGACATAATCAGGGAGCTATCAGCACCATATGTTGGCCTTTTGTGAGATGCAGATCTTATCCCTGCCCGGCTGGGTAAGGAAATGCTTCAGTGTTAGCACCATGTCTTGGTATATTTTTAAAGCATCACTCAGCATAGGCAGATTGCTGGTGAGAGAAGAGATGAAACCTATTTAAAAAAAAACCACAAACAGGTGGGCCGTTTCCCCAGCCGTCCAGGTGAGGTTATCTTTAATGATAAACAGATGCCGAAAAGCTGCGTGTGCTACCGTGCTTATCTCGCGTGGTATTTGCAAAGCCCCTTTTTGTTAGCAGAGCTTTGCCCCGGGGACTCTGAGGGAGGGGGTGGAAGGGAGCCAGATCGAGCAGTCAGCCGTCTGCTGGTGTGGGGTGTGCTCCTCTCCTCTCCTCTCCTCTCCCTCCCTCCTCCTTTCGTGTGCAAACACCGGGCCCTGAGGATGCTGCTGCAATTAATGAGATTTGAGGGTCGAGCCTGAAGGAGAGGTGTGCTCCTGCCCTTCACGGAGAGCTTGGTGCGGCTCTCCTGCCTCTCCTCAGTAATTCAGGGGGGAAAAAATGTATCAAAATTGAAAAAGAAAAAAAAAAAATTCATGGATGTGATGCTTGCTGCCAAAAGGCAGCAATAATACTTCATTGCGTCTAGTCCAGGGTGGGTTTTGACACAGCACGCTCCAGCCCTGAAAGCTCTGCACATCCTCCCTTCTGCTCCTTTGTTACCTGTTGACTAACTGTGTCTTGACAAAGAAGCTTCCCTCCATCTGCCTCTGTGCTTTGGAAGGGTTTCTTTGGCCAGGACTCCTCTGAATTTTTCTGAAAGCTTTTCATGGCCTTGTTTCTGAAAGTGGGACGTGATCTGGGGGCAGCTGGGTGGATAAGGCTGCCGTACCTCAGGGATGTTTTTCCTCTGTCAGTCTCCAAAACGTGTAGAAAAAGAGGTTGTTTAGCTCTTAAGTAGCTGCTAAAGAGGACGTGGGAAGGTATGGGGAGGCATTATAAGCTGTGGCATGATTTGAGTGGCTGCCTGGTAGCACTCCACATAGACCTCTTTGTCTGAGGCAGCACTTGGCTGCCTGACAAGGACTGGGAGGATCAATTCTTCCCCATCAATCACTCTCTGCTCAGCATCGGCGCTGCCGTGGGTTGGGCCTCCGCTGCCAGCGAGGAGGATCGGTTTCCCCCAGCACGAGGTGCTCCATTTCCCCATCAATGGCATCAGTCAGGCCTCCCCAGCCCCATGGCTGCCTGGGGCTCCTCCAGTGGCTGGGCCTCGTCCTGACCCCGAGCAGCTGCGGCTGCCACGGCTTCCAGGGGGATGAGGACTTTTGGGAAGTACAGGTGCTCCTGCTGGAACAACACCCAGGTTCATGAGATGTCACCTTGTTGTCACCACCCTCCGTTTCAGGTGTTTGTGTTGTCTTGCTGAACTTTTCCCCATGGGTTTTATGGAGCAGAGCAGTCCCAGGCTTTGCCCCTGAGTCCCTTTCAATCCCTGTGCGTGCTCAGAAGAGGCGAGATGGGCTGCTGCTGTATTTATCCTTCCTTTGGTTTGGCACCAGCAAAAGCAAGAATTATTTAGGAAACCCATTGTCAGGTTGCACTCTGAAAGCAGCACACAAAATGTGTTTACTTGGTTTGTTGGTTAATATTCTTTATTTCTTGCCTGAAGGCAACACGGGAGTTGATATGTCAGGAAGACAATCTGAGAAGAACTTATTTTATTGATTTATTTATTTTTTAAATAAAATGGTGCCCCCTCCAGTAGCTTGTCCCATTTTAGAATTAACTGCAGGTACTTCCTCCACATGCATCATCAGTCCAGGCAAATGCAAGCCTACAGTGTCCCCGGAGGTAACAAAATAATGTTTTTCAGCAAATGAGAAATAAGGGTTAGAATTAGGACTGCTCCCTAACCAGCCATGTGGCATGTGTCATCTTCCCCAAAAGAACTGCCAGAGAGAATTGTGTGATATAAAAGTACATTATTACCCAAAGAAGCTTTTAGGAGGAAGAACCTTTCTCTAATGGGTAAACTTGTATTTTTCCAAGACTGAAAAGATAGAGAGAGGCATTGCTCACCCCTTCTGGGCTGATGGTTTGAAGAGCAATTGTCAATTCTGTTGTGTTTTGTGTCTGGGGTTGTCCCCAGCCGAGGTGGGTTAGGGGGTCTTGGTGGCCAGTTTGGAGGGTGGGGATGTGCTGGGGTGGGTCAGTGGCAGCTCTGGCTTTGGAGCTGGGGGTGCTTTTTGCTTTGCTGGCTCTTGTGGTGGATTTGCAGAGCAGGGAGTGGTTGGAGCAGTGCAAGGGAGAAAAGAAGAAGGTGGCTGAGGTGCCACCCGAGGAGATTTGGCACATGGAGGGGGCAGGGAGCCAGGAGGACTTGTTCTCCTCTGCTGGCAGGGTGACTCTGAGCATGTGAAGCGAGGAAAATCTACTTGAAAAATGAATTTTTAGATGAGAAGTGTCATTTAAGTAAGAAAGCAAAATGTGACTGCTCTTCTCTATTAAGATGTGACACAGAGATACACAAACACACTTTTGGGGTGTCCAGAGTGCCATGACCCAGTTTCTTCTTTATTCGCTTCCCTTCTTTTTTTTTTCTTCTTCTTTTTTTTTTCCCCCCTTTTCTTTTAAATTTTGGAGACATAGTACTAGAATTCAAGATGAGAACAGAAATCACTGGGCAGTCTTCAGTTAAGAAGACTTTTATCCTTTAAATAAATCCAGCCTGCCACAGAGTGGAAAGCTAAGTGGGGCAGGAGGAAAAGAGCCCCTGAGAGGACAGGCTTATTGATCCCATAATGAATAGTTTTGTGTTAATCCTGCTGAGGCAGCGTCTCAAGACTTATGGCATTTGGCTGGAGGTAAAAGACCTGTGTCTATGTGTGTGTAAATTCATGTTTCCATGAAGTGTTGCAGCCATGTTTTGATGTGTTGACTGAAATATTATGGCCAGGCTAAATCAAAGCTGGCTGCTTTGGTTTGCCTGCTCAGATCCTGCCTCCACCTGTTTTTGAGGACAGCAGGAGGTTCTTGTGAGGGATGTGTGATTCTCCCTGACCAGCAGGAGGGTGTTGACCGTGATTGTGGCAACTCTGTCTGAATAAAGGTGGCTGAAAAGACATTTTTACATGTTTAACCTGTATAAAAGGCTTAGCCAGCTGTAGAAGCCACCACTGGTGTACCCTGGAGGCCACTTTTTGGTGACAGCCTGTGCGTGCATCTGGGCCAAGACCTGATCTCTGTGCAACATCCCACGTGACAGCTGCTGATCCCAACTGCAAAGCTCAAGCTTTGTCCTCTCTGCTCTTTATTGAGGATGTTGGCAAAAGCTTGCCTTTATTAATTAACCAAACCCGAGCCCATTGTAATTGGAGGTAAATCCAGTAATTTTGTGCAGTGGATTTATTTATTCAAGGTTAAAATCTGGCCTAGTGGCTTTTGTTTGAATGGAGGTTGAGTAATGTCACCAACAAGTTTAAGAGCAAATGTCCTGAGGTCGTCTTCTGGTTTAGATGTTGCATTACCCCTCCCTATTTTTAATTGAGGTTTGCTCTGTCTGGACCCACTTTACATTCTTCAGTGTAGGAATAAAAAAGTTTTGAAGAGTTTATTTTTCAGACATTCAGTGTCGCTGTTCTTGCTGGATTGATAATCTTAATGGGTTATGTTTGGAATGGTTCCAAATTCTAATTTTGGAAATTGAATTGTTTTAGTGATTAAACAAAGTAACTGAGGGCATCACCCTATTAAATAAGATATTTCATGCATATGATTAATTGTAATCTCAATGTAAATCGTTTTGATTTAGAGATTAATGTTGATTCTTTGCTTCGAATTTACTGTCCATTTGTTTTCTTAATTAAAATTAAAGGTAGAAGACAGATAGCAGAAGAACCTCTTCAGGATGTTGATGTTCACTTTGTTAAATAGAACATTTTTCATTAGGAGGCTCAGAAGTAATAGGCTTGGTATAACTATATTAACCCTCAGACAATAGTGGATAGATTGTATGGGTTTTCTATTGCTGGCTAAGCTTGTCATGCTTTAGATCACTTAAAAAATATTGGTAGGCTGATCTTCTGGCTTGAATGCAGTCTCTTTCAAAATTAAAAGGTAGCCTTTGAAAAATAGCTTCCTGCTTTTTAGAGAGGAAATTTCTCCAACACGCTACTTGAAGAGAGTGTATTTAAAAGTATATCATGTTCCCAAATCAAAATAAGAGTGTGTGGGGGTAGAGGGAAAGTCTCCTGTTCCCCATCACACAAAGCATCTATACCTGGTCCTGGTCCAAATGGATCCAGCATCAGATCAAGTATTATAAATGGTTATCTTTCCATTACTCAGCTATGAAACTAAATCCAGTGGAGTGTGTTAATGCACTGTCTTATCTCTGGATATGAAAGCCAGGAACAGTACAGGGGCAGTATTGGCACAACTCTTGTGCTTCCAAGTATATATGCTGAGAAAAAAGTACATTAAATACTTCATAATGCATAGGGAAGCCACAGAAAGGATTTGTTGTGCTCATGCAGTAGAAAAGTAACAACTTTTAAAAGCTTTTTAGTGCAAGGATGTTGGGCTTTGGGTGAAAATGCATATCACTGATAAAGCTCCAGAGCTGCTTTGTATTGATGGGGTTTGTTATGATACAACAAGATGATCTTAATTCATCTTAATAAGAATGCAAATTATTGCCACAGCAAAGCAGTATTGAAAATCATTGGAGATCAAATAATGACAGCAAATTCCCCTCCATCACCACTCTGGTGCCTAATTGTGGTTCACAGCAGCAGCATCTCGGGCTTGATTTCTAGGAGATCTTGAGATAAGATTGATCAAACTACAAAGGCAGAGGAAACCTGGAAAAAAGTAGTGCACCAGAGAGCCATCAAGTACACTGAAGTAATTTGTGATGGATATCTGACTGATCTGATCCTTGGCTGCTGCTTGGTTTTCTGTGCTCTTCCTTCCCAAGATGTGCTTTTATGGCTTTTGATGCAAATGAGAGCTTTCCTGCACCTTAATGTGTAGACCACCTGCCCTATAGCAAGGTAAAAATAATCTGGCTCATGTCTAAAGCCTCTTCCATTGAGCCAAAGTCCTTTGGATCCTGTCCTTGTAGAACTGCTTTTGATCAGATGATATCAAATCAGTTGTAAGCTGTTGGAGTTGGGCTTTGTGAGCTACAGCTTTAATGAAATAGCTTTTTCCCCCTACAAAATGAAAAATTTATTCAATGTGAGGACTATAGTTACCATTTCAATAACCAACATTTCAAAATGTAACATTTATTAACCTGTGAATGGTTCAAAACTCTGTTCACGTGCATTCCTGGCATTGCTTGTGCAGTGGGCACTGTTAAGCAGGCTGAAATATATAAACCCAATCTAACATTTCCTACTGTACTTCTCC
The DNA here is from genome assembly GCA_013400775.1 of Chaetops frenatus. NCBI lineage: Eukaryota > Metazoa > Chordata > Aves > Passeriformes > Picathartidae > Chaetops > Chaetops frenatus. The sequence goes on from VZTR01015605.1 coordinate 292,071, forward strand.
TATGAAAACTGATTTAAGCCAGTGTTAATACAGGGAAATCCTCCATCAGTTTAATTTTCCAAAGAGTTTGTTTGTTTAAAATTTAAGAAGCATTTTCAGAAATCCTTCTCTAATATTTGTAGGATGTGCAGTGTTATCAACACAACACATCAGTGAGATAGAAGTTTAAAAGCAACTTCTGCTGTCTCAAAATGTGCTTTCTCCCCTGTCCTGTAGGACCAGCTTGTTTTCAAGATTTGATACTGGTTGTAATGCAGCTCCCAACATTGTTTAAAAATTCCTTCTTTTCCAGATGTGCACGTTCTGTGTGTTTATGAGGCGAGCAGGGTTTGGGCTCTGGGTCCTTGTCAGTTGTGCAAACACAGCTGGATTGGAGAGGAGGACAGTTCAATGTGTTCCCTCTCTGCTATTTGATTTCCCAGAGAAATCAAAGATAATGATAGGGGAATGCTGCCCTAATTTAGGTTTTATTGGAGCCAAGCTATCACTTTGTAACCACTACAGGCAGAGCTGTGTGCTCCCACTGATCCTAGCAGTGTGCAATTCCCTAATTATCCCCTATCAATGGAGAGCTTCCCCTGGAGATCAAGGAGGCCCTGAAGAACTGCAGAGAAGTACCTGTCTATTTATCCTTTCAAAGACCTTCTAAGGGAGGGAAAGGAAGCCCTTGGGCTGCTCTCCCATTTCTTACCCCAGCAGCATGGGGACACTTCCCCTTTTGGTGAAGTCCTTGGCACAAGGGAGTAAATGCATCATCTTCTCTTTAGGAGCAAGGTCTTACTTTGCTTTGTTTCCTCTTGTTATATGTGAACCAATTTGTTCCTGATGCATTTTGTCCCTTTCCTAGTTAGCTTTGTGTCTTGTCTTTAATGCACTGTGATTAATGGTGCTTCTTTTGTATTCCTCAGCCATGTAAACTTGTTTTTGACATATGATTTATGTTTCTTTCTGTTTTCAAGTGCCTCTCTCTGGCACAGCCGTGATGGTCTTGCTATGCATTCTGTTCCTCTCTATCAGAAGAAAAGCTGTTTTGCTTAAAATAATTCTGTATGTATATACACATGCTTTTTTTTGACTGCTTTAATCCACAGTGTTATTTATTACTCCCATATGTCAAATTCTCAATTGCTTCTCTTCTGTTCTCCTGTTAGTCAGGTTTGGAGCAGAAATAACTCCCCTCTAGTACTTTTTCTAAATTTTTTCTTTTTTTGGTATCTTGAGGTGGTTAGGGGAGGTTTTCCAGAGATGATCCCATTGAGTTCCAGGTGGTCAGTATGGCTCTGTGCTCCTCCATCAACATCCCTAGATGAAGTTCTCTGCCCTGTGCATCAGTGGCTTCTTTTCTGGAGTGCTTTAGATCTAGTGATAGTAAAATGTCTATAATGACATCACCCTTGGGTTTTTCTCCCTTCTTTTTGTTTTTTTTTTCTACACATCACATTGAATTACTCTTGAAATTTCATGTAATAAATTCGTGCTTTCTTCCTACAGAGTGAGTGATGCTCAGCTGTACAGAGTCTGCACAGGAAAATCTTTTCTAGTGCTGGTTCAAGTATTAGAGCTGCTTTTTGCTCCTCCCTCCCTCCCTCCCCTGCTCCTAGGGTTGCTGTGTGGACATCCAAGTGATTTTCCCTGAGTGTCAGGCTGCTGCTCATTCTGAAAGACTCTATTACAGCTCCTTATCACTTCCCCAGATTTCAGCCCCCCGGGCCAGATCGTTGCTTTTAGAACAGGCGAATTTTGTGCTTTGTTATCCTCTGCTGTTCAATCTGCCTCCAGATCTCTCCCACTCCACAGGCACGCTGATACTTTCCCCCCTGCTCCCTTTATCTCTGTTCAGAGACACTTCTTCCTGGGATAACATCCCCTGGTTGGAGGAGCCAGAGAAGCCTTGCTGGTGCCATCTGCACAGGCAGAGAGAGGCATCATCTGTCTCTGTCCCTGCCAGCCCCTGGGCTTTGTGCCCGGGCTCCAGCCTGGCCCCCACCCAGCCACCATCAGTCACAGGTGAGCAGGGGCCTGCTGCCCTCCAGCTCCTCTGAAAAATCGGGAATCTGCTCTGAAAGAAGCAGGGAAGGGGAGAGGGAAAACACCAAGTGAAATCCTGCTTTAAATGTGGCTTCTGTTCTGTATCAAAATTTGGGAATGGAGGTGGTTTCATATTAGCACAATGGAATTAGGAAAGGTTTATTGATCAGAATTTTAAATCACAAAGGATGTTAAAACTCTTTTAAACTGCTTTTCTGGGGAGTGCTTAATCTGAAGCCCTTCCTGATGCTGCTTTTCTTGCATGGGTGGGAGATCACCTAGAATATGAAAGCACAGTATATTTACTTTATATACGCGCATATATATATATTATTCCTTATGTCACTGCTTATTAAACTGAAATCCTTCATCATAGTTTTTCAATGACTTATAATTTAACCTTTTGCTCTACATAAATATTCAGTCCTCCCTATAGCAATCAGAAGAAAGCCTGGTGAACCTAATAATGCAGGATTTAATACAAACTATGTGCAGGAGATAATTGGTGAAATGACCTTTCATTTGTGGCAGTAACTTCATCCTCCTCATTCAGAATTATTCCCCTGCCTTCTACCTCTTTCAGCTTGTTGTTTTGAATAATGACATCTCTCAATTGGCAGATATCAGATCTGAAAGGGAGAATTTTCAGGAGGTGAGTTATACCCTGTGGACACACTTCTGCCTAGGGTGGAAATGTGTGAGAGCCTGTCAGTAGATGAACCTGGGCTGCTGTGAGCACTCTTGGAACTGCCCAGGCTGGCATTTCACACTGAGCATGCCTCAGGACACTGTCTAAGTATTTTTTAACTTTTGAGTACTTGTAGTGAGAGGACTCAGAGGTGCTTACGGTTTTTCAAGGGTTGCAAAGTGCTGCTCGAAACCCAGCAGGTTTTTCAGGGCTGTCAGTGAAGGAACCATGATGAGGAGTTAAAACCCAAGTCTGGAGACTCTTGGGTGGGCACAATCTGTGGATCAGGGGACAGGCATCCACTGTGTGAGCTGAGAGATGTGAAACATGTCTGGAGGTGGCTTCCACCAACCAAAACTTGGGGATTTAGCCTATCATGGGAGCCCTTCTTCCCAGGAGCCATCTCTTGCCAGCTGTTTTGTCGCATAATTGTCCTTGTGTGGCACAAAGTGAATTTCTCTCCATTTCTGTCAGTGCAGAGGTGGCACAGCTGTCCAGGAGTCAAAGTCAGAGATCATGGGTTTGTTTCTTGTTTCTGGAGTAGAAAAGGAACCACCTCACCTCCTTGGTGTGCTTGGCACCATTAGCTGGAGCCACTGGTGAGAAATGGCAGCTCATGAGACATTTTGATGTTTCAATGCTGGGTGAGAAGTGTGCGTGCCTAAGGGAAGATGTTCTCCATATCCCTGCTTTTGCAGGGGGAGAACTCCTGTCATTATTTCCCAGGAGCCAACTGTGGCCATGGACAGCACTCCCTGCAGCCCATCCTGCTGTTGGATGCTGTTTAAAAACCAGAATATTTTCAGTTAGAAGGGACCTACAAGTTTTGTCTCATCCAACTGCACCACATTCCAATTCTGCAGCACTTGGGCACTGCAGCTCGAGGAGTTGGAGCTTAATTGTTCATTGTGACCTGAATATATCTGGCTGGAAAGCATATTTCTGAAAGGCTGTAGGAAGCTGGATTTTATAAACATTTGAGAAAGAAAAGTCTGAGTACACATGCTATCAGAACCCAGATAACAATGACTTGTAGGAAAAGAAGTGTGATTGAGCTAACAGAAAATACCCCAGATTCTCCAGTTGGTTTGCATGCTAACACTATTTCTTTTTGCTAAGATGAAAGGTAGAAATGTGTGTGTTTTCAGTACATTAATTTTAGTGCTACTGTTTCAGAATTAGTCTATTTTTTCTTTATCTTTCTATTCCCACCTACGAAAAAACAACTTATTTGCTGAAGGAACAAGTTAAAATTCATTTCATGATGGAAAAAGAAGCCAGAAAGCTTCCTTAAAACAGTTCTCTTTATTTTACATCTTAATTGCTCCTGAGCAATATGAATGCCCATTCTCCTATCACAAGCAGCCAAGAATTGATGCCAAGTGCCAGCAACAGTGGATGGTGCTACAGAAACTGCCATGTTCTGCCTGCTCAGTTCCAGAGGAGCATCATGTGAGAGTGGAAAGGCATCTTAATTTACAGTATTCAAAGCACTTTGGAGCTGAGAACTGTGTGGTTTTCCATGTGAGGCATGGCTTGTTGAAGGAAGCATCCATTTCCATACTAATATTGGTAGAAGAGTTTCTCCTTGATTTGTTCTAACATCTCTGAAGTTATGGGAAGTGATAGAGGCAATATCTCAATTTTCTGCTCCTTGGGAGCTCTGAGCACCCCTTGTTTCAGGAGCAGTCACTGACCATGCTGCAGAAAAAGGTTTAAAGCTGTGCATAACTTTTGTAAACACTGACCTTAAGAGCATAATTTTTAAACCATGTAGATTTCTGGGTGAAAAATGGTATTTGCCTTCTGTCTCCAGGAAAAAGAAATAGAGGAGGTCCCATGGCACAACAGGTGAATGATTTCTGTATCACTTGCTTTGTTTTAATGAATGGTATCTGTCTAGCCTGAGACTTATTTTACATTCCAGAGTGTTTGGGGTCTTTAAAGCTGTATTCCACATAAATTTTCCTGTGAGAAATTTTTGTCATTAGGAGCCCAAACAGATTTGGAAGTGTGTGATGAACATGAAATTGGCTATGTGGTCTTGGAATATGAATTTTGTGTGCCATTTACCCTTGACTTCTGAACAGAGGTGTTTGCTTGTGGGTGATTAATTTTTCAGGAGAGTGTTAGCAGATTATTGCTATGCTTCAAAATAACTGACATTTCCATAATATGTATAATTCCCATAAAAAGATATATTAACTACCCATAGATTAATAGCAGGGGAGGAATAAATGTGAAAAAAAACCTCAGCACAAAGAATTTTATGGAAAGTTGCCCAGAGGAAAAGGACCTGGGGGTGCTGATGGCCAGGAAGACCAGTGGCATCCTGGCTTGGGTGAGGAATAATGTGACCAGCAGCACCAGGGCAGTGATTGTCACCTGTGTTGAGCACTGGTGAGGCCACACCTCAAATCCTGTGTCCAATCCTGGACCCCTCACAGCAAGAAAGACATTGAGGAGCTGCAGTGTGTCCAGGGAAGGGTCTTGGAGGTCTCTTGCAACGTAAATTATTCTGTGATAGATTTTTTTTTTTTTAGACCAACTCTTTGATAAGAGACATTTGTGGAGGCAGGGAAGGGTGAAAGCCCACTGCTGGGAATGGTTTAGGAGGGGCTTTATTCAAACAGTGTTTTATGTGTATTTTAGAGAGTAGTTGGTACCATATTGAACATGTGGGGGAAAGACTCTGGGTCATTTGCCAGAAGGAAATGCAGAAATAAATGGCTCAGATGAGCAGGTGGGATTCTTACCTCATGACTGCTGGCTGTCTCACATCCCAAATTTGCCAGTAGTGTTTCCTGTCTTGTGTTCTCCTCTGTGCTGTGCCCTCTCAGGAAAGCACTTTGCTGGAGTATGAGGACTTTGACCATTTTTGAATGACCTTGGTGAATGTGGAGAATGGCATTTGGTTTGTAGAGTTGTACTGGGGAGTTCAGCAGCACCACCCTCTGCTGATAGAACAGGGACCTAACCTGGCTGGATTGGGGGCAGGAGGAAAATTATTTTCAAGTTGCTTCCATACACATTTGTTCTGTTGAAGTGATATGGTATTCATTGTTTCCTCCCACCCATGTCCCCAGATTGTGTGGATGCCACTTCATTTACTAAAGGGAAGAATATTCTGCTGTAATATTTGTAGTTCTTCTTGGCATTTCTTTGCTTGTAAGATGTGTGGCTGGAAAGTTTAAGGTTACTGCTATAAAAATGTCATCCTTTATTTAAAAAAAAAAAATAAATTGATCCATTGCTATATGATAATGAAGCACTTTGATTAAAAGCATCCAACAGCCCATGATGTATGAGAGCTAGCTGGAAGACCATTGGAGTGTAATTAATTATTAGCTGTTCTTTCTGAGGTCTGGTTGCTCTCTGCAGGATTGATTTTTGAATGGTGACAGAGAAGCAGGCTCTTGTTTGGAATGCTGCACACACTGAATATCTGGGTGCTGGCAGGGGCAGGTGGTGTGTGATGGGTGATGGGGAGCAGAGCCTTTCACCTGCAGCCACTTGCTCAGGCTGGAGTCAGACACGTTGTTGAGGCAAAGTTGCTGCTGATGGACTGGTTGGGAGCCAGCACAGCTCCTGCCTGCTGCGTGTGGAGCTGTCTCTTAAAAATTGTGGTGCAGCACAGTGAGCTCTGCTTGAGCTCTCAGTTTCACCCCATGGGCTGGGCACATGCTCTGCCACAAGGTTGTTGTGCTGGTCTCCATGCCTTCTCCTCTGCTCTGGGGTAAATCGAGGAGTTAACACTATTTACCCCCTTTTATGACAACTATATGTGCTTTAAATTGAGGTTTTCAGAAGGGAATAGTGCTAGAGAAAATAATTCACTGCAAGAGACTTGTTAGAAACTGATCATCTGAGATTTTGTTAGTACTGCAAAGGATTTTCACAGTCCTTCATTTGATAAATTGAGTTAATGAAACTAAAGTGAAATAATAAAAAGTGTTTCCCCCTTGTTCTCCCCTCTACAATGCAAAAATCTTTGTTTCTTCTGAATGCTGCTCTCTGCAAAGAGTAAAACAGTTTAGGCTCTCACTAAGTCTTGGAAGCATCAAAAACCTATTTAATACAATTTTTGCATAGATAAGACCCTCAGAAGGATTTAGATGTTTGTCTTGTTTGGCTAATTTGGCCACCTGAACTCTTGGGAGAAAGAGCTATGAGATGTTTCTGGGAACCTGTTTCAAGTGCAGATGAGAAAATTAACTTGCTGTTTTTATTATTCCAATCTGAATTAATTGGAAGTTGTCAAAGGATTTTCAAGTGTGCTTTTCTGAATGGAACTTGAAGAAACAAATCTGATGCTAGAAATGCAGATCTCCTGCTGCTGAGTTTCATGAAAAGCAAAAAATCAAAAACCCCCAAAACAACATCAATCTTAAAAGCATTTAGTGATAATTTGAAAAGCAACTGGAAAATTTTGATGAATTGAATTGGATCCTGGGAAGCATGAGACAATCCATGTTGAGTGTGTGGCTATCCTATGAGGCAAGAGGTTAAATTTGGAAATGCTGAAACACTGTCCCAGCACTTTGTACCCTTACTCAAGGGTAAAACTTCAGTAAAAATTTTACCTTTTACTAAAATCTGCTCTTATTTTATGCTCTAGTGTACACCAAAAGAAAAGAAGGGTGTAGTTAGGCTTATACATTGCCCTGTTACTTTTTGATTAGAAAAGTTGTATTAGAACAGTTCTCTTGAAGGGTCATTTTTGCTGGAGCAATCAAGAAAGTCAGAGGTGTTATTTACCCAACCAGTCCCTTGCACAACAAATAACAGAGAGCAGTGGATGGAAGTCAGGGTTTGGATTTTTCTTCTGGAAACATCTACTTGGGGCAGCTGCAAGCAAAACAGTCTGGGGAGAGAAGCAAGGCAAAGCGTGGCTGGGAATATTTTTTATTAAATACGTGAAGGAATGAAAAGCCAAGCACCGACCGCCTGAAAGGCTCCAGTCTGCACTGACGATGTGAGAATGAGGGGAAGTTTTGAGGACTCTGTTAAACAGCCCAGGGCTGCAGCTCTGCGTGTGGCTTTCCTGGATTGTGGTCAGGAGTTCCCAGCCCTGGAGCTGAAAGCTGGAAGCACTTGGGCTGCAGATCTCCAGCAGTGGTTCCTGTAGCTCCAGCCTTGGGGAGGGATGAGGTTGGGAAGTGAGGATTTATTTCCCTCCCTCTGGATGGGAGAGGGGATCTGTGCTTGCAGGGGGGTCTCTTCATTACTGTTCAGCTGGGAGATAAACAGGATCCAGCTATGGTCATACTCAATGGCTGTTCTGCCTGAAATGTCTTTTTTTTTAGTGCAGTCCCACTGCCACTTGAATCTGTAGCTTATTTCATATACGAAAATAATAGTTTATAAATTACATTTGTGGTTAACTTTTGCTTATACATCATAAAAAGAAATATCCTATAATTATTATGGTCCCCTAGTAAATGCACTGTTATTACCTAGTTATTTTGGCCATATGGATTACACCATATTTAAGGTCCCAGTTCAATAAAAGTACATCTGGTTCCTGTGCTGCAAAAACCTATTAAAGACTGAGGAAACCATGCAAATAGATTTATATGGTCTTTTGTTGCATTTTACAGTGTTTAATTGGCCTTTCTATTGAGAGTAACCATGACAAACTTGAAATTCTGGGAGTAGCTACTCTGAGGAATGGTCCCCTAGTTATTACAGAGTTAATATCTGCCATTCTCCTGCTAGGACATGTTTTAAGGGTCCCACTTGTTAGGGTCTCCTCCACTTCCTTTGGGAGAATATCCCACATCCTCACAGATCTCAATGTCAGGAAGTCTTTGACCACAATTTATGTAACTGCATATGTTTCATATGGATTTCTCCTTGGCCTATGCAAAATATGACACAGGGCTTCAGCAGGGATTAAAAATAATAAAAAAGGGACTGGAACATGAGTGGCATTAGGAACACTTTGTATGTAGTCTATAAAGCTGGTTCATTAAACAAAGCTGAAAAGGGGCTGAAGGGATGTTTTTGGGGGAGGGATTCCACAGCTGGAATGAGCAGCATTTCAGCTCAGGGGAAGAAGTTTGCCAGGGGCAATGCAATAGCTGAAATATTTCTGCTTCCTCTACACTGCCAGACTTCTGGCCAAGCAGACTCTGTAGTGCTACCACAGTTTTCTGATGTTCTTGCACTTCAAACAAGCATCACTTGCAGATTTCAGGCTTTTCCCCCCCTATTTTAATTTACATATTCCTTCACCTTCAGAACTTTTAAAGTACTTACCATGTCTACATTTGTTGTGCATATTTACAGCAAATTGAAGTCTGGCTCCTGGTTTAGGTCAGGATATTGAGTGCTTGGCCCCTACCAGAAGGGTTTAGGCTCAGGTGAACTCCTGACAATGCCCTTGAAATGGTGTGTGGTCTTTTGTCAGCTGTGAAATCCAAGCCAGAGCCCAGAACCAGCATTTCTGTGTTACAGATGAGAGAGAAAACTGATGTTCCTCAGGTTTTAATCTGCTGCTGGAAGTTTCTTCGAAAAACTGCTGCAACTTTTTGCTTTGGTTCTTTCCTTCCCCTCCTTCCTCCCGAGTAAATCTTTAATGAGGATCTGAGTAATTTAGGGTATCTCTGTTTCTGAAGTGAGAGGGCAAAAGTTTTGCTTTCCTTATTAAGATATTTGTCTAAGATGGTTCTGGATCATTTTCTTGTTGGCATGATGACGACTTTTTTAGCTTTAGGCTTGCGCTGTCAGCTGTTATTAAAGTTTGAAGTGATAAACTCCTTTTATCTGAAAAGATGTTTGAGACTTAATCACAAAACATACCCAGATAACATTAATTTCTGCTAACCCATTTTAAGGAGTGAAAGTTGAAACTTTTTTATGGCATTCTTCATCTTTCTGGAAGGAAAAATAGTTATGGAGGAAACTTTATCTGGTAATGCAGATAAATGGGTTTTCAGGCTGAAAATGTGTTTATTTTATTATTAATTATCTGGAATTTTTTTTGAGGGATAGATAGTGAACAGAGAGGGGTTTTTCTGTGTGAGGGCACATTCTACTCACAGCTAGAGAGTGCTGTGAGTGGGAGGGGGTGGCAAGAGAGGAACCACAGTCAGACTTAAAGGAAGTGTGAGGGGAAGTTTTGTAGGAAATGCACATTCTTAGGAAGAGAGGCCGGGGACAGGGCTCCAACAGCATCAGGTTGCCCAAAATCCAGGCTGGGTGAAGGGCTGTGAGGAAGGGGAAAGGAGCAGAGGGGCAGGAGAAGGAGCTCCCACGTAGGAATGATGCCACCAGGAGCAGCTGCTCAGCCCCCTCCTGCTCCAGCATTTGGGAGGGCAGATCCCTGCCAGGGGAGGGGAAGGGGGAGCATCAAACATCTGCCACATTCCTGGTTTCAGTGCCTGCCACAAGCTGCTTTTTGTGGGAAAACACAACTGTTCCCCTCCCCTCTGTGTGGTGTCGTGGCAGGGATGATGGGAAATGACAATGCTGGACCAAAAAAACCCCATCCAAACATGTTATTTGGCTAAAATGTAAATAAAGGTCTTGCAAAACCAGTGACCTACTTCCTGCCCTCCAGCTCCCCAGATATGTCTGGAATTAAATGTTTGAGTTTGAAGGTTTTTGCAAATGAGGCCCCCTATTTGGATGAAAGAAAGGGGTAATGCAAATAAGTAGAATAAAATTCCCTGTTAAAATGAGCACAGAAAGTTTGTCTTTGTGGGAGTGTTTTCACTGTCTTTACAATTAAAACAGCAAGTTTGAAGCATCTCGCTTCATCTGAAGTCTGTTCGTGTCCTTAGAGTCACCTTCTGTTTCATGTACAAAAAATGAAAGGTAATACTAGGGGTTTTTTTAATATATATATATTTTTTACTTTGTGTGAAATGTACAGGCATGCTTGACAGACTAAACCAAAAAAATGTTCCTTAGGAAGGAAATGTGCTCAGGGTCAAAACATCTGTCCTTAATGTAAATTGGACCATCTTCGGGCATTTTCTCACGTGTTGTGTTTGCACGTTTTTGTTTATTATTGTCAGATGAGCTGCCCTGATAAAAGGGACGTGATCTATGAACTATTTACACACACACATCTGTCTTGTATGGCAATCTTCTGGCACAGGAATATTTGTCATGGCTTGTAAGGGTGCAGGTTTAGCAAACTGCTGCTCCTGTGGAGTGCACAAGCAGCTCTCACCAGCAGGGTTTGCTCAGCTTTGCAGCTGTCTTAGCCCCACCTGCATCCTCCTGGGCTGTAGCTGGAGTTTTCACTCTTTCCAGGAGAAAGTTTACATGAAGATGCTCAAAAACTGGAGTAGAATAAAAATTAAAAACAAAATAAATCCTGAGCAGATGTAACCGTGCAGAGGTCTGGGGCAGCAATGCTGGCTTTGGAGTCCAGGAGCTGCAGGAGTCTCTTGAATTTCTGTTTATCCTTTGAGTAGGATTCTAGCACTGTTCCAGATAGTGTTTTTCAGACTTTTCACTGGAACAACACAACCAAGAGAAATTAAACAGGAAAGAAATTGCATTTTCAGCTGAGCACAGAATTTCAGGTGGGTCTGCCTGGTGCTTTATTAACACTGGGGTTTGACAACAGTGAGGAGGGTGAAGTGCAGAATGTGAAAATCAATGTTAGATCATTTCTTAAGGTAATGGCTGAATGATAGACATTTAATGCATATATATATATGAGAGAGAGAGAGCAGGGTGGAAGGGTGTCACAGCCATTTAGAGGAAAAGCAGCAGGAACAGCAGCAGCATGTCCATTTGTGTAGAAACATGACAAAGATCAAGGCAGGAGGTCTCCAAGCTGAGTCTCCTTCCTCAGCCCCGTGGATCCAGAGCTGCCTGCCAAGTGTGCCAAGATCCAAATTCATTCATTTCTGAAAACTACAGAGAGCAGTTTGTTGCTATTTTGCATTGTCACACTTTGTTCTCCTTACTGATCTCTGCACAAAGGGATGTAGCTGTGACTTCCCCTCAAAATCACGAATATAAAACTTGTCTGTTTTTTCCCCTGTGATTTTTTCTTTTCTTGCAAAATTTACTTTATATGAAAATATATAAAATATACTTGCTTTCTTGTGATCATGCTCTAGCAAGCTGCTTGGATTTTCCTTATTTCTGTGTGACTTTTACATAAGAGACAAACCAAAATTATATATGGGCAGCTATTTTTTGTGGGTCCCCTCTCAGACTTTCCTTACAGTGGTTCTGGTAGTAAAAACTTTACTTTTTCTCGTACATTAACACTAAAAAGTACAGAGAACTGATATTATTTTAACACAGGATTTCCTGTGAAGCGAATTCAGCTTGGCTTTCAAATTCACATGCAAGCCTCACAGGGAGAAATCTGTATTTCAGCATCTTCAGGGTCTGCTCTGGACTTGTGGGGTATCTGGTTATGGAACAGCATTAAATCTTTGTGTGACCATGTGGTGTATTTTTTTTTTCCCCCCCCCATGTGTGTGGAGTGCTTTTTTTGTGTGTGGTTGGTTTTTTAGGTGTACTTGAGGGGTTTTTTGTGTGTGGGTTTTCAATTCAAGTTTAGATTTGTATAACAGTGTGTGGGGTTTGTTTTTTATTTTTTTCCTTCCACTATTCCTACCTAGATGATATCTTTGCTTTGGAAGCTTTTTCTGAATTGAAATTTGGTGCAGATATCTTCATCCAAAGCAAATTTGAAACAAATATGGTTGTAAAACCTGCTAATGTTTTTAAGCAGAGGTTCCAATACAGTGGGATCTGCTTTCCTGGCCAGTCACTGACTCATTAGCCATAACCAAAAAGTCACATTTTAGATGAGTGGGTTTTTCCTGAAGTTGCTCAGATCTGGTGATGTTTTTTGTTCTGAGTGATTGTGTGGAATCTTTAAAATGAAAGCTTGTACTGGTGAGGGTGTGCTGGTTGTGCAGGTGAGGGTTATCACTCTCTACAGATGATGCCAGGAATATTTATGGGATGGGATTTGAATCCCTGGGATTAACCAGTGTGGGTGAGTCCTGTTTTGGCTGCAATCACACCTAGGCTGATGAGTTACACTATTCTGGCTGGTGCAGCTAGCAAGAAGCCAGGTGTGATATTTGTAGCATTTTGGCTCAAAGAACCTTTTTTTTTTGTTTTGTTTTTGAATTGAAAAGTTACAGGACTGCACAAATGTGCATTTTTTAACTGGGGAAAAACTAGGGTGAAAAAAATTCTCTTTTCATTAGGCTTTTTACCATCCCATGCAATTTAATGGTTATTTATTTTAAGATGGTTTGGATTGGAAGGGAGCTTAGAGATCATCTCATTCCAACCAAAGTCTCATGCCCTGCCTGGAAAAATCAAATCCTGGATGTAGGATGCTTCCATAGCTTTGGAGCAGCCTGCACAGCCCCACCTACCTCCATTCCTGAAACTGCCAGCCCTGATTTCTCATCCTTGCCTCTCCCAAGAAATAAAACACTGCCACCAGGAAATTCTGCTTTCTTCATCTCCAGTCTTCCCTTGTTTGTGGTAGCTTGAAAACAAAATTCACATGAAGGCATATTGATTTCTATGTCAGGCTATCAATACACTGTGTTTCCTATTAAAAAAACCCCCAAATATACAGTATCTAATTATGTGATATGTTTTGGAAGGAAGATTAAAAATATTTTTTAAAAAATCAATTGAATTTAGGTCTGTATATATTTGAAAAGTGGATTGATTGCAGCTGGCTCTGACTGTGCTTTCTTGGCTTGCTATCACCCTTTAGAATGTCACTGTTTTAAAGCTGAATAAATATCTAACAACCAAGAGATAATAAAAATGTTATTTAGTATTCTATTCCCAGTGGCTTAGAAAAGGTTACAGACCCTGTTATCTGGTTAGTGGTCCTAAGGTTTTTCCAGCAAGTTATTTAACTATCCAGTTATTAATTTAATTGATAGTAGTTAATGAGAGTGAAAATGCAGGCACCAGACTCAGGATCCCAGAAAAACAGACATAAATTATGATTAAGTTTAAAGAGCATGATGTATCAAGTGATCATCCTGGTGAACCACCAGGAGTTTGGTGTCTGTACCAGAGATATTTATGGTAATCCAGTTCTGCCTTCTAGGACAGAGCTTTCTTTTAGTCTTCATTGCTGCTCTGCCAGTTCCCACTCATCTCCTCTCCAAGACAGGGAAAGATTTCACAGCTGGCATTGAAAGGAACATATGAAGTGCAATTAAAAATGCAGTGGGTGTTTGCAAATGGGTGGGGTAATTCAGTATGGCATTCTTACTGTCTGCTATAGAACTGCAGGCACCTCTATGTGGTGTTTGGAAAAGAAAATAATAATAATTAAAAAAATCCCTGGTATAGTCTATTAGCCTGGATCAAAGCTGGTTCACAAATTCTTAGTGTTATGGGACATCTTTCCTAAGTCTAAATATAATTCTCTCCAGTCTTTGCCAGGGTTTAAGGTCCAGATGGCTTAGGCTTGTTATTTATGCTGAAAGAAAGGACATTAATCCATCTTAATGTTATTGTAGTAATCACCAAAAATGTTGTAGGGTCTTGGGGCTGGTTCCTTTGAAAACTTACATGTGCTAATAGGTGTTTGTCAAAGTGAGCTCCTTGTGGACTCAGACCCTCAAAAAGGTGGTTGAGTCAATGTTTATTTTTAAGGCATACAGGGATGCAGAGGTTTATAGAAGATTATGTATATAGAAGGTAGTGGTGTAGAATTATAAGCTATTTGATTAAAGGGGTGCTGAAGTGTTCAACTCCTTAAAGACCAGTTTAGCCTGGGTATTTGAAAACAAGCACCCTTAATCTATGTCATTATAGTTTTGGTATTGTAACCAAATATAACTGTGCTCACAGCAGTCATGGAATAAAATGGAAAGTGAAAATTAAACAGGGGGAAATTTACTGCTGTTTCAATCATGCTGAGTTATTGTAGTCATGTAAGAACACTTAGAAAAGCATGAAGCACTTAGAATGCCAAGTTTCTATAATATTATCTGGCAAGCAAAATGGTGCAGTATTATGTAAGTTAATATTTCTTGACACATGCTGACATTTTAGTTAAGGCTTCTAAATTATTTCAGACTTTGAGGAGATTGTGCATATTTTTTCTGCATTCCTGGCAAACTCTACAGGTTGTTTGGTGTGGAGCTTGCTTGATTCTCATCTGCCCTGTCCACTTGTAACTTAAAAATTTTTCAATTTAACTTGGGCAGTTGTTGTGATTCTGTGCAGATGTTGAGTGGGAAATCCTCTGCTCCAGAACACGTGTCCCAGTTTTAATATTTTGTTGTTTGGAAGTAACACCTTCACCCTTTGATATTTTCACAGTTCCTTTAAACTGTGAGAATAGCACTGTGGAGAACGATTATGCTGAGCTCTGGAGGAAATAGAGAAGCTGTTTCAGGAAGTACAATTAGGTTTCAGTTGGATTGCAAGATGTCAGTCGTGTGCTTGGACCTGAGACGAACTTCAGGCTGCTTATCTTGGTGCTGTCTTGCTTAAACCTGATTTTAGCAGGAGGTTGCAAAGGTACCTGGAGCATCCTATTGGGATACCAATAATTTGTGCACTAAATGAAGGGTGTATTTAACAGAAGCTCTGCATGGAGCACAGAGAAAGTGGCCATAAACTCTGTGTGGCTGCAGCCAGGCTGATTCCTCCTTGATACACCTCAGACATTTCTCTGCACACATTCCTGGTACCCAGGGTGCAACCAGACAGGGAACAACCTGCTGCCATCCCTCCTGGGCCCTGAGAGGGAAAGGAAGGAGAGAGAGACTCCCCAGAGAGCTGTGGATGGGCTATTTCACAGCAAGTGGAACATGATAATACAATTCTTTCCCTTGTCTGTTAAAGGGAAAAATAACCAAGCTAGCCAGATTTGATACAAAGCAGAGACAGTGAGCAAACACTCTCAGCACATGGACATGGTGCTTTCTCCCTCTAGGTTTTCTGAGGAGCTTCCACCTCGGGGCAGAGGGTGAGGAATGAGCCCTGCCCTCAGGGACAGAGGAAGGTATTCCTGCTTTGTGTGGGCAAGGGTCTCTTGGGTGATGTGCAGGGTGTGAGCACTGATCATGGAGAAGGCAATTTTAGCAGCTGTGTTTGTGACAGCCCAATGTGCTCCTGGCAGCTGCCTGGAGCCTGAATCCTGCTAGCCAAGGATGCAATCTGTGGAGAGGAATTCTAGAGGATATACTACTTACTAGCATTTGAGGAGGGAATGGAGGCTTCAGCTGAGTCAAGTTCCAAAATTGTTTCATTATGGTCACCACTCACTGTCTGGTGGATAAACCCAACCACCTTAATAAATTCTGGGGCAGCAGTACACTGAACTTGCTGTAGGAAAAATTGGAGGGATAGGTAACTACACCTCACAGAAACATTCAAATCATATACCAGAGGCTACATTTCACAGTTCCAGCTGCTGCCCTGTGGGTCACAGAAGCTTTACTGTGATTGTTCTGAATTCTAAATATTATCTTGTAAGCTCTTGGTTTTGGCCTATTGCTTGGTGCTTCATGAGAAGCTTTACTAAAATATTTTAATATATATGATAGGATAAACCTTGGAAGATGATAATAGGAGCCCAAACCTTTGTAGTGTCGTGTACATGATTTAGCTGCTTTGGTTATGTGAGATAATAAGTATTAAAAATAATTATTTACATCTGTAAGATCCCCTCCAGTAACAGTGCAGAAAAGAGAGCAAAGAGGTTTTTGGAACAATTTCTGTGTCAGGCTGCATTGTTTCCTGAGCCATCAAACGAGCTGAGCCACACACAGTTGCTGCTGTGAGGTCTCTGCTCCTCGTGCTGCTGCTTTGCCAAACACCCACATCTGACCACCTGCTCTCACTCAGCCCAAAACTTCCAAAAAAGAACTTCAAACCACAAAAAATGCCTCAGAAACAACTGTCCCGTCCCATCCAGCCACACAGTCGTCCTCAAGCTGTTCTCTAAAACAGGCCTTGCCATGAATAACAGGGAAGGGCAGCTGGGTAGGAGGCCAAACACCCTGGAGATCTTTCTTCCTTATAAATTATCTTTTATTTAGAGTGGGGATTCAAAAGATAATCTGAATTTTCACCTATTTCTAGTTATATTGCAGATGCTTTCTCCTGGAAATCTTCATGGTTTCAGATGTAACTGCATCTCAAGTTTTCTTCTACTTATTTGACCTCACTTCACTAGAAAAAAATATCTTTATTCTCTCATTAGAAGACCTGGTTCCAATATTGTGAAGTGAAGCTTTGCTTTTTTAAGTAAAGTTAATTAACTATTTTCTGAAACATGTGTAAAATACAATTAGTCATATATTTTACTGTGCAATTTTTGACAGCAGGCAGATAATTACCTTCAAAAAATAACAGATTTTAATCTAAATAAGTATCTAAATCATAGCCGTTGAGCAGTAGAGAAAAACAAATTCAGCTAATCCTTATTTGCATGTGCCAATTACCTAAGTGTTAATCAATCTCCTATATAAATGAAAATGAGAAGACTCAGCTCTCTGGTAAGATAATATTTCCCATTAACAACAAGTAAAACCTCCTATTGCTATTAGAGGAGAAAAAAATTTCCACTTCTCTTCCTGTTTAAAATGCCAATAAAGCACATTTTCTTAAAAAAAAAAAAAAAATTGCATACCTGTATGTTGAGAAACTTTTTGTCAAAATGTTATGATGGCTTTTACGATTTGTGAACACCAAAAAGAATTCAGGAATAGTTCAACCGATATTCAACAATTTCAACAATAGTTCAAGCAGTTTGATTCTCTGCCTTCTTTTCCCAGTTGTTGCCTCCTAGTTTTGAAGAATATACCTTGGTACAGGCACCATTGCTTTGGACGTATGAACCCAGTAAAAAACCACTCCCATATGGGGAATTGTGATGTTGAGGGTACAGTGTTTTCTTTTATGGCGAAGCAAAGAACAAGCATTTTGATATATTTTTTTTTTTTTTAAGCTATCGTCCACCTGAATGTGAAAATAACTCTGTGCACTGTACAGGAGGTTTTTGTGCCTGTGTTTGTCCAAGATTTATTGGCTTTTACAGGCTGTGGGATGATTATTCCCCTGAATGTTAAAAAAACCCCACCAAACCTGTTGATTCCACTCTGTGCAAGGGCAAGAGATGCAAATCAGGATTTAATAGCAGCTCTGTGAGGATAAATGCCAGTTTACTCTGTTAATCTCTAGATATTCCAGAGACACCAGTGCAAGGAAAGCAGGACTGTGTAGCAGCCATGAGGAATTTCTGCACATGCCAGCAATTGTCTCTATAAGCAGAATTATATCAGACTTTCCATACTGGAACCACTGCCTTGTTTGTCAAACCACTTCAAAGAATAGGGTTATAAACATGTCAAAGTTCCCAGGACTGCTTAAACAAAAAACATTTCCATGCTAACATGTGTATCTCTATCTTCTTAACATTGAGTTTAATGTAAGGTAGTGTTTTCTGGTTTGGGGGTTTGTTTTTTTTTTTTCTGGTGGGGGAGACATTTTGTGGTTGGGTTGTTGGTTTTCCAGAGCAAATTCAGCTTTTAGATGTGTGTCCTTTCAAAGCAGGCTTGTGATGTGAGAACTGAGTTTTTCCAGAGAGGTGTGCAGTGATGGTGAGGTGATCACCACAGGTCACCTTTGGAAGGGTTTTTCTATGTGGTTGCTTGATTACTTCAGGCAGAGTGTGATTTCATCTGTATTTTCAAGGGTGTTTTAAAAGACAAAACTGAAACATTTTAATTTGCTTTTTATCGTCTTTATCAGTATATACTTTTGCAAGAGATTATACACAGACTTAGCATAAATGTTGGTGTTTTAAATATCATTGTAATTTGTGAACTAAAATACAGTTCCACCTACAGAGGGTGGACCATGGACCCTACAATGCTTTTTAGGCAAAAGGTAAAATTTGTGTGATACCTCTGTGATCAGTGCAAATGTATTTTTCCAAAATGAATTTTATTTAAAAGGCAAACAAAAACTTTCTAGCCTATTTACAATTTCAGGTTCTTCAAGGGCCAGCTTTTACATGCAAAAGTATTCTCTGAAAATGCCATCCTGAAAATTTGTTAGCAGGTGTCAGGATTTTGAGGAGTAAATGTATGCTTATGTAGGGTTTTAAAATACAGGTGTCTTGTGGCAAGGCATTCACTTAAAAAAAAAAACAAAAAAACAACAAAAAAACAGCAGCAAAAATAAAGACACCCCTTCCCAAAAAAGAGAAACAGTACATTCTGTCTCTCCTCTCTGCTACTGGACAAGGGAGAGAAAATATAATAAAATATAACTTCACCAAACACCATCACAGGCAAAACAGACTCAACCTGGGGATGCTAATTGAATTTATCACTAACAAAATCAGAGCAGGATAATGAGAAGTGAAGTAAATCTTAAAGAGAATGCTAAGGAGTAAAAACTTTCTCAATAACTGTATTTAAATACTCAGGCTAGACAAGATTTTCTTAAATTTTTTTTATTTTTTCTTTTTTTTTCTTTTTCATTACAAAATGTCATGAAATTCTGGAGTTTGTACTAAAAATAACTGCAAAATCTTTTCACACCCCCAAAAAAATAACAAAATTTCAGCAAGGACCTCCAAGACAACACTGAAAAATGGCTGGTGCTTTTAGACATCAGTTTTCCAATTGATATTTTATGGGGAAAGAAGGACTGAACTTGAGTCAAGTTTGAAGTGGTGACAGTAAACCACTCCCTCTCCCCTTATGGCCTTCTTCCTTGGAAAAAAAAAACCCTACAAAAACTCTCCTAGGTTTCATTCGTTCTTGAACTGGATATTGATCTCACACCAATTTCGACTCAGTCCATTTGACTAACTTGAGCAGAATTGCTCTTGATTGAGGGCACTGGAGAGCTGTAGACCAGAGTTATCACCAACAAGTTAAATATAATTACTTATTATTTTCTCAGTGGGCCACAGTTAATGTCCAAGTTAATCTGCTACATGGCATGCCTATTATTTTTCCTTCTTTTTTTTTTTTTTGCTTTCCCTCTTTTAAGATGAGTTAAAGCAGTAAAATAATTTCTTCATGCATCTCATAGCAAAGATAGATGTGGCCATTTTAGCCAATTTTTATGAAGGGTTCTTAGATCACTGAACTAAGACATTCTTCAAGTGTATGTGTATTTTCTGGTGCAGAGATGGAGTCCCAGTTACTGCTGAATGAAGCCATTTTTTGAGTTTATTTTTGTGCTCACAGGAGTCTTTGTTTACCAACACTGATTTGTTTTGTTGCTGTGCAATATGAAGTGTGAGTAGGTGATAATCCAACTCTCAGGATTTCTTCCTGACCAGTCAAAAATTCTTTGCTTGCTGTTTTTAGAGAGGTGAAAATGTGGAGCAGCCTTGGGAAGATTTTCCAGTGCTGAACTCTGTGAACATCTTTCCACACTTCTTGGAGACTTGGGTTTCCATTAATTATTTTTCCAGACAGCAAGTTGCTTTCAGAAGTATTCCTGAGGCAAAACTGTAGTTCTTAGAATAACCTAGAACAAAATCTGTGGAATTTCAACAAGTCCCCCCCCATATAGAATGCTTGGTCATGGAAAAGTGTTATCTATTTTTCAAGTTCATGCAGAATGTCAATGACTGAATTGCAAATATAACCCCACTAATGAACAAACCCTACATATTTTGTATGAGTCACTTCAAGCATTGCCTTGGCACCTGAAGTAAACACAAAGAAAAGCAGGGAGATAGCTCTTGACTCATTCTACTTAAATTAAAAGTGAATAACCAGCTTCTTCAGCCCCCAAAACACCCTCTTGTTTTCCTTCTAGAATCTGACAAGGCTGTTGGTTTTGAGCTTTGTTCCTGTAGTTGTCATCAGCCTTGTGATATTTGTATTTCAGAAATTATTTGATGTATGGAGGTGATGTGTTCTGGACTCCAGGACACACAATTTCTTTCTTTTCAAGGGATAGAGCCTTGCAAAACTTAATTTTCCCAAATACCATTCCATACTACCTGGACTTCTTGATATAAGGGTGTACTGAAAAGGAATGCCTCTGTTTCCCACCATGTACCATAATTTGATATCTGCAGTGATTAGGAGTTAATGAGAAGGGAGCTGTGCTTCAAGATTCACTCTTGTTCTGTGACTGGCTGACTTGGAGCTGCTGGTTAACAGAGAGGTCCTGATTTGTTTTAAATGTTACAGCTAGGAAGGAAGCACAATAAATATCACAAATTCATCTAATATTTGGAATATAAAGTGATCCAACAGTATTTAAAATGTCTTGCACACTCATATTCAAAATAGCATGAATAAAATATTGTCAGATTCATGTGCTGTGGGGGAGAGAGATGAACTTTTGATTGTTGTATCAAAGGAAAAAATCAGAAAAGAAGGGTTTATTCTTCATGGATAGGGAACTTCCATGGTGGTCATGTATTTGAATTCTTTTTAGTGCTGAATCTCTGCTATATTTGCATTTGTGGTGAAGGGCTCCCTTCAGCTGACCTGTGAGCATGCAGCTTTAAACTGTGGTAATAACCCAGGCCTCAAAAGTCCTTTTGTGCTCTGGCAACAAACACACTGCTCTGTTTTGTAAATAACCTTAATTCTTGAGATATTTCTCAAATTTTATAAAGCTCAGGTATTGTTTTTGTGAGGCCTGAATTTTTTCTCGTTGGAATACTCTCTCCTTTCTTTTCTGAACTTTTCTGGTGATCCAGGTTTCACTGGCAGCAGCAGAACTGCCAATACAGACAGGGAATTTCTTTTCCTTGCAGGTTCTGTGAGCAGAGGGCAGTGGATGACACAGGTGCTAAAGCTTTGCACTTTTATTTTGACCATTATTGCAATTAGAGATGGACCAGTAGTGAGCAAATTCTGTCTGGGTGTGCAGATAAATGGGAAATTATGACAGACAACACTGCTTGTGCCAGGGCATGGGAATGATTGAAGCTGAGGGAAACAACCTATTTGCTTACCAGGAGTGTTCAGCCTCACAGAGAGAAAATGCACAAAGTCCAGGAGTTCCCATTTCCTCTAATGTACAATTTTCCATCAGTTCCTGCAACACAGTGCAAGCTATTTTTTAAAGTTTTCATATAGCCATGGTCATGCTAAATTATTGTTGCACATTTTGCATCCACACAGATAAATAGGCTCCATAAATGAATTTCATGTGTCTCATTTAAAGAAAAATTCAATTGATGTATTTAATATATCTCATAATACCAAAACAAGCTGCTGCTTTTGTGTTGTTGAGGCAAAGTAGGCTTAGTAGAATCTTATGGCTACCTGGAAGCAAATTGTAGTGAGATGTGTGTTGGTCTCTTCTCCAAATGAACAAACAACAGGACAAGTAGAAATGGCCTCAAGTTTGTCCCAGGGGATGTTTAGGTTGGTTATTAGAAAAAAAAAAATCCTTCTTCACTGAAAACTTGTCAACCCTGGGACAGGTTGCCCAGGGCAGTGGCTGAGCCCCCAGGCTTGAGGGATTTAAAAGAATTGTGGATGTGGTGCTCAGGGAATGGTTTATGCTGGCCTTGGCAGTGTGAGGTTAATGGTTGCACTCCATGATCTCAGAAGTCTTTTCAAACCTAAACGATTCTGTGACTCTGTGAAATTAAGTCAATTAAAATTTCACACCAAAAATTTATGGAGGGCTGGAAAAATGAAAGCTCAGCAAGACCCAAGCTTTCAACCAAGATCAAGCCTTGTGCCTCCACCAAAAGGATGGCCATTCAAAATGGTGATATAAAATAGAATCTATGATGTCTTTTTATTAACCTTTAGTGTCTTAATCTTGAGGGTGTACCTGAGCTAGACTTTAAATCTTTTCTTTTAAAAATGGTTAGCTAGAAGTGCAATAAATGAACAAACCAGTCATCTGATTATTTGATTTTATTTCTTTTTAACTTCCAAGACCAGGGAAGTAAAATGAACCCCTGTTCTGATGATGTGGGTCAGCAGCAATGGATATGGAACCTAAAAGTGAAGAAGTGGTTTTCTTTTGCTTATGCACAGTGAGTTTCTCCTATATTTGATGGTTGTTTGTTAGGAGAGTTGAATCTTAGCCTCAAATATTTCTATTCACAGATGAAATGATGCTGTGCTCTAGTTGGAGACCTGATCCTAGCTGGAAATAGCAATTAAGAAGTTTGCTATTGAATATCAACCCTATTTTTGGTCAAGGTACGACCTGTGGATTTTATATCTATTAAATAAAGCTGCTGATTTCTGCTCAAACTCCAATTATTTTGCATCTGGATGTATAGCCAGGAAAGAAATATTTCTGTCATTTGGGAAAAATGGTGATAAAAAATTTTCCTTAGGTAAGAAGTGGTAAAGATCATTATGTTTTAATATTTGCAATTACTATCTACTTTTGCAGCTAGATATTGAAGCAAAACTCCTTGAGCTACTCTCAAATCACATTAAAAGGGCCAACAAATAAAAGAAAGAAATGCAATATTTTGTCAAAGGAATTTAATCCAGCAGCATTTCTGTATTATGATGCCAACCTTGTACTTGTATTCAGCAAATCTTTTTTTTAAAGGCTGAACAGCATGAGACAGCTTTTACCCCAGAGGAGCACTAATTGGTGACTTGAGAGAAATGTTAAGTATTTCCTCCAATCTTTATTTCTATATTTCTGCTGCTGCAGTAAAAACCTGAGGAGGGGATACCTGACAAAGGAGGAACCCACAGTTAGTAAACTCTTCACTGCTGGTATGTCTGTCAGGAAATGAGATCAATGAAAATTAATTCACTCCTGTAACAGTAATTTCCTCACTTAATGTCTTCATCTAACATGAGGGTGCCTTCTCCCCTGCCTGCTTTAAGAGCAGTAAATCAGCTGAGCTCTCTATTCCAGACAGTGCTACAGAGGTCCTTAAATTCTCAGAATTATATGGTAACATTTTCCTTTCCTTTTTGTTTTTTTTCTGAGGCTGAGAGTATCCCATGAGCTCAGCAAGAAGTTGTGATTTTGTGGCCATCTTGGTGCAGAGAACATGGTGAAGATTTTTCAAATTAACTGCTGCTGTTTCAGCCAAAAGAGGCTGGTTTTTGGTTTTGTTTCTGTCATAAACTGTGCTTTAAGTTACTCCACGTTTCTCCCTTTTTGCCCCATGTGGAACAGCAGGGTTATCTAGCAAGACTTGTCCCCTTTTGGAACATACAAGTAATGAGAGGGAAAAGGGAACATTTCGTGCTGTGATTCATCTGTGGAGCAACGTTAGGACAAATGTTTATGTTACTGTGACTGCTTTCTTCTTCAGCCACTGCTTTCTGTTGGATGGGATGGCAACAATATCCCCTAGGGTCGGAATTGTGGTTTAGCAACTGCTCAGTGGGTCAGCTCTTCTTGCTGAAATCTTATGTGGGTGCTTGGCCTTTTCCTTTGGTATCAAAATAGAGGACCATGATATGACAATATCTAAGGCTTGATCTAAAGTAATAAATAGTATTCCTGTGGCCTCAAGCCATACATTTCCTAAGCTCTCCACCATCTTCTTAAGAACTTTAATGAACTGCTTTTGGCTGTTATTAGAGCCTGAAGAAGTTGGGAGGACTCAGGGAAATAACTCTTTGCTGCACAAGTTTTCCACACCCAGTAATTTGTGCTGTAACTGCTGAAGTCGGAAGGCTGGGAAAAGCAGAATCCCCAGGAAAATGGAACATCCAGATCTCTTCCAAACTCAGTTGGTAGAGTTGCTTTGCAAGGGCTGTTTGGGAGCTGGGCATCAAATGTTTTCTTCCAACCCAGTAAAAATGGTAAGGACTGTGATTAATTGTTGACATTTGTGCTCCTCAGTTACTGTTTTCTCCTAAGCCATCTCAGTGCAGCCACCTCGGTGTTATTTGGCTGTGCTGACCTATAGGGCTTTCTTAACCTTTCTCTAAACTCCACTGCCAGTCACAGGCTGGATATAATTACTCTTTGGTGCTGAAACAGACCTTTTCTCCAACTTTGAAGGCTGAAAGATTGCCTCAGGTATTTAGTTAACTGGCTGAACTTTTTTAATTGGTACAAACTGTCTGTAACAATTTCTGTTTGCCTGCCATGCAACAGCTTTGCTATTGTAAGTTTATACACTCATTCTGATTATATTCACTGATACAGGATATCAGTACATGATCACTGAAGCCTGGCAGGATTCTGAAACATCCCTGGAGGCCATCAAGCCAGAATTAAATACTAATACATAAATTGATATCAATTAATCTAAAATTTATATGATAGATTGGCCAAGTTAATGCTTAAAATTGGATTATCTTTTAAATGCTGCTGTAAAGTTTATTTCCCCTTACTAGTTCACATGAACACCTCATTAAGCAACTCCATTAATTTTGGAGTTACGTGATAAAACTGAAAAAATAAATGTAATTAAGGTTCGTATGAGATAAAAAATAATAAATTTTTCATTAAATAATGTGTGTGATTGTATAACAGCAAACTTATTTCAATTCTATGGCATTCTGTCCCAAAAAAAGAGAAAAATTGTGTTCAGTATTTGTTGCTCTGTTCAAATGCACATAATCCAGTAAGTTTAGAGGTTAGGGATTTTGTCCAGCTTGATGAAGACACCACAAACGCTTTTGAAAAATAAAAGGAAGGCAAAGCCTTTTGCCCATCACAAGGGGAGCTTTAGATGTCTAAAACATTTTTTTGTTCTATCTGCTTTGACTTGACTAATGCTATACCATTTTAGAAAACTTATTTTGCTTTTCTAAACAGTCAAATTCTCATTAGGAAAAATATAATCACATACCTTGGGTATTCAGAAATAACCTAATCCATAGAAATGTCTGAGCTATGGTTCTGTTCAGGAAATCCATCATTCTACGAAAGAGGAATTTTGGCTGTCTCAGTAAGAGAATGGCTTTTGGCTTACAGGATTGAATGTGTGATTTAATTCACAGGCCATTCATAGACAAGTTCTGCTGATGGGGCAGGTCCCTTAAGTGCTCCTTATTCTCATTTAATTTCCTTTCTGGAAGGTGGGTTTGTGCACTCTGCTCTCTCCTCCCATCTTTATTTTGTCCAGTTAGGTCCAGACTGATCTTGTGTTCACTGGCTGCGTCTCCCCTTCCACAGCCAGACTGGTTGAATGGTGCTTCTGGAAAGGGCTGAAGCCTGTGTGGAAGGAGTCAAGAGACATCACAGTGTCAGTCCATCATTTCAGGCCTCATGCAGGAACTAGAGCAGCTCTGGATTTCTTCTCTGTCAGGGCACTCAGCCCGTGGCTGAGGTGATGCTTGTGAATGTCCAAAATCTCCAGTTTGTTTGTGTAGTTATAACTATTGTGATGGGCTGGCAAGGAGGACAACTCCTGGCTTCAGATCTCAGTGTTCCTGCATATTAACTCCTCTCTGTGTCCTTACAGTGAGTGGCAGCTCTGGAGCAGTTTCCCCTCACATGAGTAGTTATTTTTTCATTCAGAATGTCTGAGAGCTCAGCTCTTTGCAAACAGAAAGCACAGACCCTTTAGGACTGTGTGGTGTACTCTGGATCTGAGAGCAGACTATCTTAAACCTCAACTGCCAAAACTCTTAGGGGGACACTTATTTTTGTCTTTCAAGTTATTCATGGGATATTTTTATTTGTATATTTTGTATACATACATGTATATTTATATTCATAGTGTGTACACACACACAAACACACAGATGTTTACCTCACAAGTTTTTGCTGCAAGTAAATATAACTTTTTCTTTTGTGAAAGGTGTCATGGACTGACTGACTCTTGTTTTCCCCTGAGAAGCAGCAGAGCAGTTTCAGGTGCTGAATTACCTTCAGAGGCAGTACATGAATTTTAAGAGGATTAAAACCTCAGTCAGAAGAGACAGTTAGGCAGGCACTTCTTGACAAGACTTGTAGGAAAAAAAGAAAACTCAACCTATAATCCCAACTGAAACTGCTGTAAGACTTCTATCAACCAAATATTTATCAGAAAAAGCTTTCTTTCACTGGATATTTTGGCTAGTCTTACATATTCAAGCACATGTAAGTGTTTTAATACTTTGATCCATTTACAACTCTAAAGCAGCTTGACATGGCTGGGCTTTTTTTTTTATTACTCACATTATAAACTGCATTTATATAGAAAATTTATGGGTTGCAATTTTATGCTGGTTATACACCTGCATAAGTTTTTTTCCTTCCGTAGATGTAGCAAAAAGAAACAAAAATTATTCTGAACAAGATAGGGTCAGATAGAATGAAAGCAAGACTTAAATGAAAGTAGAAGAAACAAATCCAATTTGTGTTGATGATAGCCTAGAGAAGTTAAACTACTGCAGGACAGGATGGCTACAGGAACTGAGAGTGCTTTTCATCTGCTAAACTCTAGATCACTGGCTCTGGCTCACCTTGGGCTGTAATAGTAGAAAGTATTTAATGGATAACTAATGAAGTGTTGGCTGTACCAGCCCATTCCTTACTGGGAGTGCAAGGAGGGGGTTTGTGGCTGCAGCCACTGCATTTGCCTTTCTAGACAACACACACAAAATAGTGGCTTGAGGCTTGATTTTGAAATTTTATTAAGTATTTTTTTTATTTGGTTGTACTGTTCCTGGGGCAACACAGTATGGTTTTGTTCCTCATCCAATGCCTGCTGCCCATCCCTAG
Source organism: Chaetops frenatus (assembly GCA_013400775.1). Classification (NCBI taxonomy): domain Eukaryota; kingdom Metazoa; phylum Chordata; class Aves; order Passeriformes; family Picathartidae; genus Chaetops; species Chaetops frenatus. The sequence goes on from VZTR01015605.1 coordinate 319,366, forward strand.
GACCAAAACTGTGGATTTTGCAGTGCTATCAGAGGTGACGTGCAGGTGCAAGCATTTCAGGGAGCAGCAGTGGCAGGTGGACATGGCCACGGTGCAGGCAGGGGCTGTGCAGGACACCAGCCAGGTGATGGCATGGCTGCAGTGGCACTGAGCTGCTTTGGGCAATGGGTCTGTTCCTTCCAGAGCAGCCCAAAAAATGGATCCAGCGAGCCAGGATCAGCAAGGCACAAGACCTGCATAGGCACAGACTTGCCCGTGGTGTAGCTCAGGCAAAGATCTGGGCTCACTCGCTGGGAATGTGAGGAAGGCTGGGAATATCTCCAAATGCTCTTTTGAGGAAGGTTTTGAAATGTGGGAGAAAAAAGCTTTCAGGCTCTTTTGTAAAATCAATTTTAGTAGCCCACAAATATGAGGCACCCGTGCAGGCTGAACTTCTCCCATCAATCCAGAGTTCATCCCTGAATATTAAGTGATGACAGAAGATAAAATCCAGTGGTTTCCATTGGGAACATCATGTGGGCACTCCCAGTGACCCAAACAAGTCCCATAGCCCAGCAGTTCTGTGGTTACTGCATGCCCCATCTACAGGTTCCTCTGCTGTCAGGGGCCTTGAAAATTCAGGATGAGATCTCCTTGCTTAGAAGGAAGGTATTTATTTTCATCACCTGCTTTTCATATTTTCGTCTCCATGCTTTATTCCCTGCCAAGTCCCTCATGCTTGAGTGGAGCTCTTCCCAGCAATCCACAGAGCTACTTCTTTATTGTCCTTTGAGAAACATCTTTGTAACTCCTACGGGCGCGGTGCCTCTTGCCAGTTGTGAGGCAGCTCTGAGGAGGTGCTGAAAGCCTGGTCTGTCAGTCAGGCTGCCCAGCTCTGTCTGTCCATCCCCTGCTGATTGCAAGCCTCTGGCAGACGGGCCCTGCCTGCCACCTCCTCACCGAGCTCCCTGTGAGCTCTGCTGGAGTGCGGAGGATTTTTGGCCGAGTGCCACGTCTTCCCTGGCGCTATCGCTGACCAGACAAAGCACACGTCGGGCCGTGAGTGCCCCCGTACGTATTTCTTTTTTATTTTTTTCCCTTTTGTGGCGGCTCTGAGGTTGTTTTCCTCCCGCACGAACAATGAGGGTGTCGTGTGACTGCCTGTTGGGTTTTGTCAGTGCAGCGGAAGGATGAATGCCCCTGATCCAAGCTGTGCCTGGGAAGATCATGTGCTGGATCTGGCCTTGCCAGGAGGCTCTGGCCCTCCCAGCTCGTCTCCTGTGAGCTGCCAGGTGGCTGTGCTGGTGCTGAGAGGTGCCTGCAGCAACGAGGGGATGCGGGAAATGTGGCTGGGCTGGGAGATGCAGCAGGAGAACCACTCTGGGGGTCTGGAGCTCTGTCCCAGCCAGTCCCTGCTGTCTGACCGTGTTCTCACCTGATCTTTGCACAAGAGGAACCTGCCTCTTATTTTAAAGGGATGCGTGGCTGAAATAAATAGTACATTGTGACACTAATTCTTCCCTTGCTGGGAAGGGTATTGGCTATTGTTGTGCACAAAAGACACAGTAAATCCAACCTCCTGCAAAGCTCTGGGCAGCAGGAATTACCTGGGGCATGACCTACCGGGGCCCTTGGCAAACTTCCTCCTCTCTGGTTGGCAGGAGGCAGCTTTTGGGGGCTTCTTGTTCCCCCTGATAAAATAAGGGGGTACCAGGGATCTGCAACTGCACCAGATGCACCCAGTGGAAATAACAGGGCACACCTGCTAATTTGGGAGTTGCAAAGGGGAGTTGAAAGTTATGCACAGGACAAAGACATTTCCCTTCAGCAGTGTCAGATAACAGGGAGCATTCCCAGCAGTTTCTCCAGAGCACTCAGATGAGTTCTAAAAACTTTTCCCAGTCTTCTGTAAATCAATTGCTGGTGCAAAACCCCCATCCACCTAAAATTCGGTGTTAAAGCCTGGGTAAGCGTGTTTTTGTTCTCTGAGGCTGTCTTGGTGCTACAGACTATGGCAAAACTATTCCCAGCCCCTTGGGCAGGGAGGAACATCCTTGTGAGCTGGCAGGGAGGCACCTGGGAAAGGAATCCAATTGCTGGGAGCAGGGACACTCAGGATCCCTGCTGTCTGCACACTGCTGAGCATCCCTGCATTTCAGATTCCAAAGGAAAATGGCACATTTCACCCAAAAGCCCAAGCCTATGAGGTTCTGTAGCAGAGCTGCCTGATTCAGAGTGAGGGATCTCAACCCTGAGAGCAAAAGTACACCTGATACCTTAGAGCTGGGAGAACAGGCTGTTCCTGCAGCAAAGCAGAGCTGGCAGAGAGAGGCTGGGGAGGGTTTGAGAGGTTAAACAATACCTGTGCCTTGGCTGGCCTGGGAAAACCTGCCCCAGCTCAGGGTTTCTTGGGCTGTTCAGTCCTAGATGCTTAATTAACACCACAGCCCCAGCACTCTGGGTAGGCTCTTCTCAAAGGAAATCATGGTCCTGACTCAGAAATTACCATTTCCAGAGCCTGGCCAGTTTCTGCACAGGCCACCAGGGGCCAGTGTTAGTTGTCCCATCTCTGAGTATTTGTGTGTGTCTCCTTTATTTTGTGTTTCTGTAAAGCTGAGGATGAAGACGTCCTGCCTAGCAAAGGCACATCAGTAAAAAATAAGATGTAGAGTAATCCAGTTATAGTCCTTTGTGCTCTGAGAGACCTCAAGGCTGTAAGGAGCCTAGCAGGGCAGCAATTTCCAAAAAAATCTCCTTTTAACAGTGTGTATAAATTCAGAGCTCAGCAATATGAGGTGGCAATAGCAGTGGGTTTCTCTGAGGTGTATTGTGTATCTGCCTAATGAATGCTTTTCTTTGTGAGCAGTGATGTTTTTCTCCCTCTATCCTCACTATTCCCTGTTGTATGTGATAAGAGGTATTAAAAATAAGTGAGCATGATATAGCCTTTTTCCATTTTAAGAAGGCTAATTGCTTCCTGACAATTTGATTCCAAGTGAACTGAATGAAAGCTTCTAGATATTTGAGACATAGATATGAAAGCAGGAAAGGATCACTTTCAGCTGTTTTACTTCATCTTGACCTAAAATGCAGTTGGATTTAATAACTTTTTTTACCAAGCCCAGTGAACGATGACTGCAGCACAGCACCTCTTTTAGAAAGAAAGTTCAATCTTGCAGTCTTGATTAAAAGTCTTTTGCTGAAGGATAATTTTTATGTCTCTTATATGTCTGTTTCATTACTGTTTTTGCAATATAGGAAAGCTTGAGCCTTTTTCAAAAACGTTTAGAAGAATGTTATGTGTGTATTTCTTTTTCAACCACCAAAAAGCTCTTTCTGATCTTTCTTTGATCTTTCTGATGCTCTTCATTTATGTTGGGGTAGATTGCAAGGCTGGTTAAAGCAATGTATGATCATCTCCAGATATAAAAGATGAATCAAGACATCTCAATATTAGAGCTCTATTTAGGACATGTACTGAAGCAATATTGGAGATCCTGTAAAATTGAATGATGCAGCAAAGGGGCTTCTGTTACAGCTGTGTTTTTGAGGCTGTTTTGGTGTGATGGGATCTGCAGCATGATTCTTGCTCCTGGCTTTGCTGCAGTCCCTTCCCAAAGGTAAATGTGAGTCTTTGGAGGCAGACAGAGCTGGCAGCAGGGAGGGACCTCCCAAAATTGAATGGATCTGTGGGATTTTCCCTCAGATCTGTGTGTGCTTTGTCCTTCCTGGGTCAGGCCCTGTGTGCCAGCCCTGTAACCCTGCCCCTGTCCCAGCTGAGCCATGCATGAAGCAGAAAAGAAATAAAGGATGGCCCCCCAAACCTTATGCATACAAAAGGAGAGGAAGAAGTTTAATAGAGGAGCAGAAACTTCCAGAAAACTGACATTAATTTCAGAGTAGTTCATTTCTCATATTCATTACACGAAAAGTATTGATGTCATCGCTGAGATCACCTTCAGTCTGTGCATTATATTTTCTTAGCGTATTGACAGGGAAACCTAATTGAGCAAGCATTAGAGGTAGGCACTGAGAGTGGAAGAAAGAAGAACTCAGTTTAATGATTCACAAGGAGACCTCCCCAGTCAGTAACCTGTGTGTCTGCAATAGTGTATCCATAATTAAATATGGAAGGGATGTGTTAGTGCCCAAAGGGATGCTACTCACAGGCAGGGAAAGAACCCCAAAATAATCATTGTTTCAGTACTGCTAATTTCTTTTACTATGTAGATGCCACACTAAGAGAAGTAAGTCTTGAAGCTGTCTTGATAAATCTCATCTTAAATAGTGTTATTGCACTCACCTGGTGTGGGACTACTTGAATTCTCAGCTTCAGGGATAATCCTACAGTTTTTCTCACACTTGATCTGTACCAGGTTAAAAGGGTTTGTGCCAAGTGTTTCTGCAAAACTTGCTCAAACTGATGGGTTGAAAATGAGCGTAGTGGGACTCCTAATGAATTTTAATCAGTGTTTTTTATCTTTGTTCTAAAGGATTTGGATGTCTTCTCATACTGTCTCCTTAAGGTTCAGTTGCACAGATTTTTTTTTTTTTTTNTTTGAGCAGATGGTGATGGATTGTCAAAGGTTTCCCGTCCTACACCTTCCACTTCTCTTGTCATTGTCATGTTTGATTTTGATTGCAAACAGGACATCTTTACTTAGCCAAATGAATGTCTATATTTGGGCAGACAAATGTTTCAATGTTGGATTGGGGTGTGGTTTTCTTTTCTTCCTCTCCTAAATTTATTGGAAAAATTTTGACAGGACATAATGTTTAGTTTAATTAAAAAACAAACAAAGCCAAACTACAGCTCTTAGAATAATGCCAGCAAAGATGACCCCTTAAAATCCCTAATACCAGAAAACCCTCAACCCCTTAAAAAACAGAATCCAAAGCTAAAATTCCCAAGCAACTTGTGCTTGTTAACTACACACAGCACTCTATCTGGAGGTAGCTATAAATGAAATAGAACTAAAACCTGTTTCAACATGTTTGTCAAGGAGCAGGTCACCTCAGTTGTGAAAATGCAATTTCTCACTTCAGAAGTAGGACACTTCTATTAACTGTTCTTCCATTCTTTTGTCTTCCTCTAGGTAAATTCTTTTATTATGCTGTGCATTGTAATGAGTGTCTGCTGTGAGATTTTTCTGTGTGGTCATCACTTAGAGAGGGCAAAGCTTCAGGTGGCACTGCCCGAATTCTCTGGGGCCAGGGGCAGAGGAAACCTAAACTGAAATTTTTGGGGTGCCTTTTTGGAGGGAAAGTGGGGGTGTAATTCCCAGATTCCCCATGCTGGAGAGCAAGTCTTGGACCCTCCTTGGGGAAGTAAGGAGAGGCAGAAAGCTCTCAGTGGAGCCCTTTCCTCAGCACTGTGGCCCAGCCTGGAGGCTTCCCCTGCCTGGCACCTTCCTCCCTTCCAGCTGCCATCAAATGTCTCTGGCACTCCAAATGCCTCAGCTCCTTTTCTGCAGCCTGCCTCCTTGAGAGAGCCTCCTTGCATTACTGTGAGCTGTGCAGGAGCCTGACAGGCCTCTTTCCCTGCAGCTTAGTGAAGGAAAGGGGGGACATTAGCATACAGTTGTCCTTTGTGAGTGGAAAAACATAATAATCCTTTTTTCAGACCCAAACATTCAGAGCGAGGGGTTTATTCTGTCATTTCTTTGCCTGAATAATTGCTATTGCTAATAATGGAAATAACATACTAGGTGACTGGGTTACCACGCTGATCATATGGGATTTGTGCAAACTGCTCCTATGGCTCATTTAGTTTGCAAGATTTCACACTCTGTGAATCTTCTCACACTCAGTAGGAACTGGCACGGCTCTGCAAAACCATATTAGAGAAAAACAGGAGTGATGCAGACACATGAATTGGGGATATCTGCTTGAGGCTGGGGCCCAGGCTCTCAGGGAACAACAGAGCTGGTGTCAGTGTGGACACTTGAAATGATGCCAGTGCAATTTCACCTGATTTCTCTGCTTTTTGGGTACTTTTACAGCTGTGTTATCTAAGAATTTATCAATGCAGGCTGCATTGTCTCTTTAGACAAACTGACCTTCAAGTCTAGGCTGACAAGAATACGCTTTGAAGCTTCTTTCCACAAAGATATTTTCCCTAAAAATTTTTATTTTGGCAACAAACTCAGACTGCTGAAGGATTTTTGGAGCTGTCCAGCTGATGAAAGCATTCTCTTTGTCTCATTATTTTTTGAGATTGGGACAGAAATGTTTTCTTTTAAAAGCAAGTGTACAGAGATTCTCTGATAGCTTGATTGTGCATCTGCTCTTTTCAATTTCTGCAAATATTTATACATATTTTCATGCTTTTCTGGTCACTGTAATTTTTTGTTTGTTTGCCAATCCTGATTGTATCTCTGTCATGCCCTTAAATCTTCCAACTCAGCACACAAAAAACATAAATGAGGAAGGCAAGCACTGCACATTTCAGACAGATCTTTCTTTTGTTTTATCTTCAGTGGAAGAAAACAATTGCCTAATATTTACTAGTTTTAACGAAAAACTGATTAGAGGTATTTGAATCAAAAGGTCTGGTTAAAACTTTTTATCTCTCTCTGGTTTATATTAACCATGGGCTATAACAGAAGTGTGCTGGTGACAGATGAACTATTTCTTTCTAACAAAGAATTGTTCATTGTAGTGTTTAAGCTCCACCACAATGAAGAGTCTTCAGAGTGTTTTGGTGGCAGGGTCCAAGTCAGGTTGCAGAAATGAGCACTGTGCTCTGGCCCTTGCAGTTAAAGTACCTTGTTCTTAATTTTAAAATGTATGAAGTAACCAAGTGCTTTGAGCAGGCATTTACAGTTGTCATTAAAGTAAATACACTGCTTCTTAATAATCTCTTCCCCAAAGAATCCCCTCAGAGTGCCTGCATATCTGTTTCAGCTCCCTGAACTCATTAAGTCATATGGATGCTGTTCTTAAAATCTGAGATCTTATCTCATTCCCAGAATGGAGAGGTCCAAATCCACAATCTTATGAAGTTCTCTTCAAGAGTAAACCTTTTCTTTTTTAACAAGAGGAAATTTTCAGGGTTTAAATGCAAGTGTGTTTTATGAGATGATGTTCAAAAGAGTTTGGAATGAGTCAGTCCTGTATTATGATGCCACTATTTACATGTGAATTAAATCCTGTCAGTGCCTCAGGTGCCTCAACACAGAGAGAATGCAGAGGTTTTGCTCTGTTCCTGCTCAGGCACTGGATATCTGAGTAAAGCCTGTGTCAGGAATGAGTATTAACTTGAGCAAAATTGGGTGATCAAGTGGGTGAGCAACTCCAGCTCAAGGCAAGCTGCTTGGTGGCCAGGCAGGTGAGGATTGTGGCTCAGACAGGGACACAGCAGCAGTGACTGAACTGTCCAGTGCCCCTCCTGCTACCTGAAAATGAGTGCCAGCAGCAGTGGAGCTGTTACATGATGATCTGAGATATGATGAGCAATGAGTGCAGGTAAGAATGTGCCCTGATTTGATAATGGTAACTGATTTCTTAAGAATCATCTTCAGTTCAAGTTGAGATCCAGGAAAAGAGGGGTAAAAAGGGCAAAGAAAACTTAGTACCAGGAAACAGAGAGGATGAGGACCCCAGCTGGTTTAAAGTCATATTTTCTTCTGGCTGAATGGCATCTTGAGCTGGTTTTGATCAATTCTCAACACCTGCACCAGAACCAAAAAGCAGCAGTGGCCCAAGTTCTCGTTCCTGGTCCAGAATGTATTGGGCAGATGCAAGCTGCCTCCTCAGATCTGCAGAGGAACCTCCTGTGTGCCCACCCCTGCTGCAGCTCCATCCATGTGCAAGGCCACTTGCGGCCTGCTGAGTGTGGAGGACTTTGGCTTATGTCAACAATCCTGGTGGGATTGGATTTCTGTATTTTTCATTCTTCTTCTCTCAGGGCAGAAATCTGTGCTACATCTCTACCAGCCTGTCTGTCCCTGCTAAACACCTCAATAGTTTTACTTTTAGAAACACCCAAATGCCTCCTGCAGCTTCTGTTGTCCTTCAGGGACAAGCCCCCTGTCCTCATAGACACAAAAATGCTGTGAGTTATAAATTGTGGTACATTGGGTGAGCCAGGTGAACTCAGTGCACATTCTGATCTCACAAGAGATAAATTTAGAGTAAAGTTGATCTGCAATCCAAAGCAGGATTGATCAAATTTGAGCTATCTTGCTTTGCTGCTGAGGCTCAGTGAGTGCTCTGGACCTTTGCTGTGTGTTTAGATCTAATTTAGAATGTGTTATTAAAGCTTCATTGTCTAGCACTTTTCATTCTTGGAATTCAGAAACACTTTCATGTTCTTGGGTTGGTTGGGTTGGTTTTTATCTTTTTTTTCTTGGCACAGCTGATGCAGTGTGTGGGAAAAGGAAAAGTGAATCTCTGCTGTTCCTGGTTTTAACTGAGTGCTCCAGAGTGTTTGCACCTTAGAAAATAGGAGAGAATGTTGAATTGAAAGATTATGCAACAGTAAACACAGTTTTATACATGCCTGATGGTCTTATACTTTATTAATATAATTATCCAGAATCCCAAGATTTTTCTATCCAAATTCTTTTAGCTGAGTTTAAAAAAGAGCAAACAGAATTTCTCAGTTCTCAGTCTGTTTATTGCCTAAAATCCTCTATTTTGACATTAATATTTGCACAAGGGTTCTTTGCTTTATTGTACTTTCTAGAAATAATTTAAGTTGCAGAGTCTACATTTTCAGAAATATTGGTATTACTTTTATTTTTGAATAATTTTATTTTAGCAGACCTACACATGCTATCGTTGTGGCTGTAACAACTGCATGGCTCATCCACTGCTCATATTAACAGAATTCTTGCAAAAGGAGCACACTTGACATGATCCTGACTTGGCCAAGTTTTATTTTGGAGTAGTATGTAAAACAGGAGGGGAAAAGAAAATGGAGTAGGCACCTGCTTGAGGACTCCTATTTGTATTGCTACACTTTTAGGATCTCTTATTTGCATGGCTCTTATGGAAAAGAGGGAGCCACTTGTGACATGAGATGACAAAGTGCCACTGAATTCAGGAGCATGTGACAACATAAACAAGCAGAGGACTGATCTGTTGTTTTTCAGTTGTGCTACAGCTGACAAGCAATCCCAGAGCTTTCCCTAGGGAAGCCTGTCCTTTTTGTGAGATGCAATTGATTTAATCCTTGAATGCACCTCTGTCTTCTCACAAACACCGTAGGTCACGTACATTTCCAGGGTGCAGATCCAGCTTTTCCGGGCATCGTTTGTTCCTGGGAAAAGGATGGTGGCAAAGGACACCATGCACTGCCCTGAGACTCATGTCCTCCTGATAAATGTGAAATGATTTAGGACTGGAGGCTGAAAAATCCCAGACCTTTACTGCATTTCCATCTCAATTCTTAGAGTCATTCCTTTCTTTCTTTAAAATTAATACTTTGCATAAGAAGCTTCACAGTAACTCTAAAAACATTTCAAACTCTCTTGTTTTAGACAGGAGTCTCCAACACCTGAATGCACACACAGATACATAGACACGCATCAAATTCTGAAAATGGAGAAGTCTGGATGATTTAAGGCGGTCTCGTGATCCTAAATTGCTCTTTCCTTCTAAATGCACTGCTTGAAATAGGCAGCTCTCCTCTTCTGCATGGTTTCTCACTGAAGCAATGTTTGGCTGTACCAATTACGTGGCAGAAATCTTTCAAGCTGCTGTTAATTTGAAAGTTTTATTAGTAGGTCATTCATTTTGCGTTCAAAGCTCAATTATGGAAGATGTGTAAATACAATTTTTCTGCAATGCCTTTTCTTGGTTTTCTGCAAAATTCAGGGGTAGCAGAAGAAAACTCCCGTCTGTGACTCAGCTAATGAGAGGTGAATCCATCCTAATACCCTGAGGAGATCACATGGATGTACCAGGGAAAAAGCACAAAAAGGTTTCATTTCCGTTTAAAGGGGAAAATAAAAATAATCAAAGAGCGAATAAACTATCACAACAAATATGTTTTACAATATTCTGTAAAATAGCCTTAAATGTTCCTGAAGTTCAGGTTCTTTCATTTCACCAGATCTTTTGCATTTTGCATGGTGCTGTAGCTGAAAAACATTCCTTTGTTAATGTAACCTCAGTGCTGAAGTAAACCATGCCACAAAGCCCTCGGTTTTCCTGTAGCTCAGGCAACAAACCCAGAACACGCTAGCACTGATTTACCATGGTTCTAATCAGCATTTCGCACATGGAAAACTCACCATGTGTTTCAGAACCCTTTGACACTCATCTCTTTCTAATACAAGTGCCTGTTTCTCCCTCTGCTGGTTTCAGAATAAACGCCTTGTCAAAAAAAGAATTAGATTTTGACAGCTTTTTTCCTATGGTTAATTGAGGTGATAGATACACTTGACATTTATCTCAGCGCAGAAAAGAAGATTAAGACATATTTTTCTCCGTGCATTCTCTGTATTAGAGGAGGTCACTTTCCAGGGTCTTTTTAATATGCCTTTGCAATTAATAGTGGTGATAATTCCGCTCCATATCACAACCTCTTTAAAGTTCTCTTTCAAACTGACAGATAAAACTCTCTCTTCTGTACACAGGACTTGAATTAGACTAATCTTTTTCAAGTTTGCCCTGCAGGCCTTCCCCCCCTCCCCTTCACAGTCCTGAAAATTAATACTGTTTGAAAAACACAAAGGATATCGTGCTAACTCACTCAGTTCAAAGAAAATGAAAAAGAGTCATATTTCAGCTCCCTTTAATTATTCCCACTAAATTTTTGAGGGCGTCCCCCGAAGTTGTTACTTTGGCAGTAATGGGATTTGAACGTTCCCCTTGTTAAGTGTCCAAGCTGATTGTGCAGGGCTTTCTGCTCCTTGTCATGCAGAGCAGCTCTCCAGATTTCCACACAAGTCTCACCAGATGAATGCAAAGTTTGGATGCCCTGGCTTATGTAATGTGGTTATATAATAATAATAATTTCCAGAGTGGAATTAATTAATGGTTTTCAGGAGCCCCTACTATTAATTCATACAGTTAAACCCTCTTAAGAAGAGCTATTCAAAGATCCAAGCCCACATATCACCCTTTCAGATCCACAAAAAGACTGCAAGTATTGAAAGTCTGCAGTTCACACATGCAGAGCTTTGGGTTAAAGGCTGCTGCTCGTGTAATGTTATTATTTTAAAGGTTGATATACAGCAGAAATAGTCTGTAAGGTGATGAAATCATGATTTTCAAATATTTTCCCAGGTCTGCTGACATTTTTTATCTGTATTCATTACTTGGACTTAACATTGACAGCAATAATTTTTAACATCCCTTTTCCTGCTTAAAACATCCTATTCTGTGTGCTGATAATTTCAGGGAACATGTTAGGTGAGCTCTTTCTTCCAAACACGTTGCCTTTGGGTGATGCTTGAAGCTACAGCTAACTAAAATTCTGTACATTAGGTTACAAAGTATATAAATATGGAAATATTAATAAGGAATGTGTGGACTTTGGGAGAGTTTGTGTTCCTGCTGCTTTCCCCACAAAACTCTTGCTAACACTTGAGACTGTTGGTACCAATAAATGCATGAGTAGTGTTTGAAGGATAAATCATTCAGCATGCATGTGCTTCACTTCATTTTTTCAGTCCTCATTTTTGGAAAATAACTTCCTTTCTCTACTACTAATTTTTGGCTTGGGCCAGAAATCTGCCAAGTATTGAGGTTGTTTTCATTGGTCCCTACTGAGAAAAACAGTTGTGTTGAAGGTCCTTCTGATATGGAGAGTGTTTCAGTATTTATCAAAGGATTTTTGTTTGACACTTTTGGTTGAGACCTGTGTAGCTCCCAGTTCTGATCCTGTCAGCAATCCCAGAGGTACCCAAAATGAATCCAAATGCAACAGTCCACACTTGGAAACTGGAGTTTTAAGATTCTTATCAAACATTTCTGTTCTGCATTGTAGATCTGTGCAAAATAATTTTGGGTAAGCAGTTCTTAACTAACTTTTTATCTCCAGATTCTCATTCCTAAAAAGATATGCTTGGATGGATTTTAGTTTAATCCAGAAATTTGTTTGTACTTTTCCATAGACATTTCTTGAAAGAAAGGATGTCAAAACCTGAAGTTAGGAAAAGTATTTGCATCCCTATTGTCTGTCCTTTTAAATTTGTGTTTCCAGTAGATGCTCATCCATTTTGCGCTCATGAAGAAATTATCAGGACTTTGACACAGAGTTGCTTGCTTCTGTTTCCATGGAAACAAAAACTTTGGATTAAGGTTAATATAGAAGCATTATGTGTCTGTGTAATGAGTATATCCACGTGTACATTATGAGAAAAGCTTTCTTCTGTGGAGTGCAAAGGGCAAAACTGGCACAGCCCTTTTGACCTTTGATAAATGAAAGACTGTCAGCAGCCAAACCTAGATCTCTCCATTCAAGAATCTGTTTCCTACCTGCCTGCTGTAAAGTGAAATTGGGAGTTAAATTATAAAACTAGGGATTTACTTATGTTTGGTAGACAGGTCAATGCAAAATGCATTTTTTTATCCACAGAAAAATGTGTTTGTCATAGTTATCTCTCTTGTATATTACAGTTATGTTGTGGATCTGAGCTTCTGTAGGGCTGAAGATATCTGAAATTTTCTTTCTTACCCTGTGTGGGTAGTTTTTTGGGAAGTTGGTTTTTTGTCTGGTTTGCTCCTTATGTTTTGGGGCAGGACTTCTTTGTGCGTGGTTGGAAATTTTTTTTTTTAATGCAAGGGTGGTTGGTGTTCAGATTTAGTTCTTTGTGGGGTTTTATTTTTATTTTGTTTTCCCATTTGTTTGCTTTGTTTATGTTTTTTTTTCATTGGTTGTTTGCTTGTTAATTCATGTCCTTACCATTTTAGCCAACTAAACTGATTGGGAATGACACAATCTCCTGTGCCATCTTTGGAACAGGAGCTAAGGAAAAAAGCCTTGAAATACTTCTGGGTACAGCTCAATGCAACAGTAATGTATATATTTAAAAAGTGTATATTTTAGAATATACACCTTATCTCCATTTAATCAGTGTCATTCAATAGGGTGCCAGTTCACTCTGACTTTTGATTCAATGCCTACAGAAAAATTTCTCTAATATCTTGGTGTCACAAAACCAGTCAAAGCAGGTGGCTCTATTATCCAGGAATGGTTTTTTTGTTGCCATGCCTTATTTCTAATAGAAAATTGTCTACCAAAACTGCCTTTTATTTCTGCCCTAGTGATCTCCAGATTTTAAAAATGCAGCACTCTGTGTTAGATTTTGAGTGCGGGTGCCAAATCACCATTAAGTTACATCAGCCTGTGGGTAGCTGATGCACAGGGCCCTGTGTGTATTTTTATTGCAGTTCTCAATTCTCAAGAGTGAGAAAATGAAGAGAGATGCTTTTTCAATGGTGTTTTTTGAGGACGATACCTATTCTGGAATCAGGACATGTTGAAATCATTTGAACTCCTTTTTACCTCATTAGTAGATCTTTCCTTCACTTTTTGTCTCCAGCTGGCAGGCAAAAAGATACACGCTAATTTTCCTGTATTTCCACTCTCTAAGGAATGCTAAAATGGATGGTCCTTGCTCTTGTTTTCACTGTGGGAGGGGTTTATTAAATAAAAGTAAAAAGGGCACTTGGCACTTAGTGATTTACCACCAGATTTCAAGCTTTTTGATGATGGTTCATGTCCTGCCTCCAAGAAGTTCAGTCGCTCCTCCTGATGGATTTGAAGGATACAAAGGGCTATGACTCATTTTAAAAAGGGAAGACAAGTTTCAATTATCTCTAGAGAGGTCAATATCTGTCTCTTAAAACTCTGGAGAAGCTGAAATTCTGAACATTTATCACTGAGTGCCAACTCCTTTGGTCACAGCTGTAAGGAAATAATTTTTAACTGTAGGCCATGGCAGAGGAAAGTGTGCCAAACCATAATGAAAAGATCTGTGTCCTTTCTCTTCACTTTAAATAATTAAATGTGTCAGGGCAGGTTTGGGTTGGATATCAGGAAAAGGTTCTTTCCCCAGAGGGTGCTGGGCACTGAACAGGCTCCCCAGGAAATGGGCACAGCACCAGCCTGACAGAGCTCCAAAAGCCTTTGGGCAATGCTCTCAGGCACCTCCTGGTGTGATTTTTGGGTTGTCCTGTGCAGAGTCAGGAGTTGGACTTGATGATCCTTCAAGGGCCCTTCCACCTCAGGATATTCACTAAATCTCCCTGCCTTCATGCCTGAATAAACACTAGTTATGGTGCTACAGTGCTATTGATGTTGTGAGTGTTTAAGCAGTACATACAAAATTTATTGGCTTCTATTTCTCAATGAAAACATGCTACTGCTATCTGGTTTTCCAAATACAAGGAAAAAAAATGGTTTGTGAGAGAAGGATTGTCACAGGACACCTGGAAACCATGGCTCCAAACTCTTCTCTTGAATTACTCTGCTCACCTATACCCAGGTAATTTCAGTGCTTTACTCTCCAATTTACATCCACAACTGAGGTAATATTTCTTGGCAGAGATGCTATAAGTTAAAGCATTTTTAAACCCTAAGATAGAAAAAATTGTGCAAGAATAAAACGTTGCACATTCTCTCTCAAAACCAGGGGCAAGCACCACCTCTCTGACATTTTGAAGACGTGAATCCAGTACTAGCAGTACCTGTAGGAATTATCTGTAACTTGATAAACAGTAAAGCAGATGACAATAAAAGTAATTTTATTTCAACTCCTTTTGGAATTAAATACCCCTGAGATGCAAGGTATCATATATCAGGATCTGCAAAAGCCTCACAGATGTGGAGAGATGCTTTTACCATTTATTTTCTGGGTATTATTTAAAACCTGGTTGTTCCTTTTTTTGCCCAAATGGGCATCCCATCATGTCCCCAGGCACCCAGTCACCTGTGCAGCCTGGCAGGGAGGGAACAGCTGCCTTGGTTGTACTTCAGCAGAGGGATTTAAGCCTTGGGGGGAGAAGAGCAAAGTAAATCTTTCTGTCCCACAAAAAAGGGTGGCATTAATTCCTGATTTGTCCATTTGGTTATGCTGGCAAAGTTGTGTGGTTCAGGGTGCCCAGTCCAAAGAACTTTTCAGGGCAGACAAAAGTGACCCTGGGGCTGCCTGGCTCCTGTCCCTTTGTCACCTCCAGGCATGGAGTAGGAGCCCTTCTTAATTATATGTGAAACAACTGTGTCCAAATGATGGCACAGGGCTGAGTTCTACTCAGCTGAAACAGGGATCTAATGTAGAAAATGGTTTTTCTAGCTGCTGCTTTTCTGGAACAGGGCATCAGTGAAAGGAAGGAGGAAAAAGAAAGTGAAATGAAATGGAGAAAAGAAGATGGATGAAATAAGAAGCTTCTGCGAGTGGATTTCCCCCAGTCTCACCAGAAATCTGGTGAGTGTGTGTTTGTTTGAGATGAAAAATCTTCTTGTGGCAGATATTGGTCAAAGTCTCCCTGTTGTTAGTCTGGCTTCATAAAAAACCAGATGTTAGGACCTCAAGCTGGCAGATGTTCCTCTGTCCATTAAAATTCCTGGTGGTGGAATAAGGCAAGAACACGTAGGGTGACATTTTAACCACCCAGGGCTGGTTAATGTGGTAAATTGTGGGTGAACAAAACATGTTCCAGCTTTGACACAGTCAAAAACACTCCCAAGAACCTTGCCTGTTTATTTTCTACCATGTAGTTTAATTGCTGAGAGGGAAGTATAGACAAAATCTTTTATTTGCTACCTAATTCAAGAAATACTTTTTAAAAATGAGAGTTATCTTTGCAAACAAATGTTAGCAATTAGTTTCGTTTTGTTTAAACTGTTGTTTGCTTTTCAAAATGGGCTGAAACTGAAGGCTTAAGCATTATAAACAAATTGTTTCAGCTCAAGGAAAGTATTTGATTTTGAGTGAATTTTTTGCTGTTCAGGTAAGCTCATCATTGGAAAAATATATTATTTATGTTGGTCTACTTGGGACTATTTCAGGAGAGCGTAAAATTTAAATTCTTTACATGAAGAAGTTTAGATCCTTTAAATATAAGATGCCAAAACTGTAGTCCCTACCTCCTTAAGGACTTTATTGGGATTCTAGCCAAAAATCTGTCCCTCGTAGTTAAAGTTGTCACAATTTTGGATGCCCTATTCACACCATCAAATTCTGCTTGAGAATTTCAATGCTAGAAGTTATGCTTCCAAAATCAACTACTTAAATTCCTCCCTGCCATCTTGAGGAAATTTGTCAATGTGCTCTGAGATGAAATCTCAAGATAATTTTGCCAATAGGGGCAAAGCTGACAATTCTCACTTCTAGGCTCAGTCTTTTCAGCCAAAAATCAAGTTTATTCAGCTCCTTGCTTGTAAGTGCTTTCACATCTCAGCTTTTGTCCTTTGGCTGATTTCAGTCTGCTTCCTTCATTTGTCAGAGCTGTATATAATTTTTAGAGAGCCTCCAGTGTACCAGGCTGACAATAGCAATGATATCATCTTGTTGTAGTAGAGCAACATCAAAGGGTTTAAAAAATATTCTGCAGTCATTGCTTATCTTACAAGGAGATCATTACCACTGCTCCTGTTCTACACATGCTTAAGTGGATGCAGCAATTTGGTTAAAAGATTCAGGCATATTTATATCTCATTTTAAAGTAGGTTTGATCTGGAGCCCGGTGTACAAGCCTTTATTTAGCTCCAGGCTTTTGATGGATTTATGGGTGGTGGTTTAATCTGATGCATTGCCTGCAAGCAGTGCTGGGTGTTGGGGTGTCTGTTCCTTCTCAGGCCATGTCTGTCATCAAAAATTTGGCCAAAAATTTATCCCAGGCTGCTCAAAAAGGCTGTTGCTATGTGTGGCAGGATGCCATGTTCAGGAATTGTTCTCAGCCTCACGGGATTCACCCTGGGAGGACCCTCCCAGAAGCATCTCTGAGCCGTACAGCACCCCCAGGACATGAGGCAGAGGATGGTGAATAATGCCTCAAGTCAACCTTTTCATGATCTACTTATAACCCAGTAACCTTAATTTATTCCTGTGTTTGGAAAAGCAGCAGCAGCAGCAGTGCTCTCTTCACTCAGGGGTGGTGGCTGATAAATTCTGCACTTGGCACTGCAGGCCCCGTTTTTCTTGTTGATAAAGGCTCCGTGGCATTTAATGTAATGGAAGTCATAAAATCATTATTGAAAAGCTCTGTAATTTGATCAGAGAGAGAATCACCTCTGAAATACTCACTGGTGAGCCTGTGAGTACCACACAATTATTTTAGGGCACTTACTTTTCTAAATGACAATATATTTGGCTCAATCCCAGACAGGTTTACCTTGTGTTTTATTGCAAGGCTGGTGTACTGTATCACAGCATTATTGGTCTCAGACTGTGTTACATCTCTCAGCAAAGACAAGTGTTGCAGTCACTGCTACAGAATTAATGCTATTGATCAGTAATAGCTGAACGTAGCTGGGTTTTTGTAGGGCATAAAGGCAGTGCTGGGGCCCAATTGGATTTCCTGATGTAATTTAGGTGATGAAACTTCACCTAGGAATTCCTGCATTGATGCTCTTAATTTGCAGCTAAACAAGATCATATGTTTCAGGAGTTTCCACAGCTGTCTTGCTGGTGGCTCTGTGGTCAGGTTTACCCATTAGCATGAGCTCATGGTTTGTGGAATAAATTCTGTCTTGTACAGCTTTAATTTTTCTTATTACTGAAAGCAAGTACAGATTATTCCCAGACAGAATTATGTGGGCTTTCCCAGCCTCTCGTTCTCCAGTTTTGTGACAAAGTCTGGTTCATCTTTGCAGCATGGGCTTCTCCCCAAATATTTATTCCTGTAGGAGCTTTAGGGATGTTTCTGAAAACAAAATGCATCCAGAGTCCCAAGGGACTACAGCCTGCATATGCTCCAAATTATTGGTGCTGTGAGGAGAGGGAGGAATTTATTGTTTTTGGCTGCTCCTGACCAGCAGGATCAATTTTTTTGGTGGTCTCAATATTGCCTAGAGCTTTCCTGCTCTTCTGTGACTTGGAGAACATCTGAAGTCTGTGTTTTCTTGTATGTTCTGTGCAGTGCCCTGGCAGAAATCAACAGCCTGATGTCTCATGGCCTGACTGTGTGATAATGGAAGCAATAAACCAAATAATTCTCCCAGCTAGTGGAGAATATTGTTTGAGAGGCTTGAGCAAGTGTCAGCTAGATATGGAGGAAGCAAAGAGCTGTCAGTCTTGTGCTGGAACAGACTCAGAAAGTTATGTAGTGGCTTAGAAGGGATTTTTGCAGCTTTTACCTTGATTTTCTATTGGGTAATAATGCCTTCTAGCATTAAACATTCATTTACCCTAGCCTGTGTATCTGTAATCTTTGAAATATTTCAGAATTTTGCTATGTGCATACTGCCTTCATACCCTGGGAGTGTGGGCATATCAGTGATCCTTCACCAGCCAAACAGCTGAGTTCAAAAATTGCTCTAAGGGTAAATTTTTTTTTTTTTTTTAAAGCACTGACTATGGATTTTGGGAATGTTATGTTATTTGCTTATTTGCATGCATTTTTTATGAGTGATATTAATCCCTATTTAGGAAGCTGGAGTTGATCTAAATCCTGTGCAGTTAAGGATGTATGTAAAATACAATTTCAGTGGTTTGAAAGCAGGCTCTTCATAGTGGTGCACACCAGAAGGATGAGATAGAACAGGTAGAAATTGAAATAAACCAGTTGGGATTTAAGGAGAATTTTTTCCCCTTTGGCACACTGAGACAGTGGAGATGTTTCTCAGAGCATTCTCCAGCCCTGGAGGGTTTCAGGACCCAGTGGTTGGATTTTAAAGACCTCACGAGCTCCCTTCCAGCTCCAGTTATGCCATGATCCTAATGAAGGTACCACAATGACAGATTCCACCCCACACACCCAACTGGATACCAAGGTAAGATGGAAAATCATTGTTCCAAAATGAATAAGTTGCTGCTCTAATGTAGAGTGGTTTCCTAGCTCGAATTTAGCATTGTGTTGCTTTTACATGTGGTAATTAAACACGAGTCTGCTATGGATGCATTACTGTAATATGCCCTGTGTTAACTGAATTCCAACTTTTTGCTTGCAGAGAAAAAATACACAGGTGGTTTCCTTAGAATGGGGGTGGGCAAACTAAAAATGTGTCTTTCTCTACCAAACTGAGATATTCAGAAAAACCTTCAGGTAATTACACAGCACTTTTTCTTTAATTCTCACAAATTTATGTGGGATGAAATGGTATTCTACACCTTTTAAAAAACTATCTGAGATGGAAAAGAGATCATCTCCAGGCATAATTTTGTTCTGTTTGCTTATATCTTCATAGAGATTCCCCAAAGAGAAAAAAGTTTTGACTCAATCACTTCCCTGGGCAGCTGGTTCCAGGGCTTGACTACCTTTTTCATGAATTTTTTTTTTCTTTTTTTTTTTTCTTTTCTAATATGCAATCTAAACCTCCCCTGTCACAATATGAGGACATTTCCTCTCCTCCTGTTGTTTGTTACCTGGGAGAAGATACCAACCTCCTTCCAGGGAGCAACCCAGCTCCTTCTGTCACTCATCAGGGTGCTGATATTTCTCTCCCTCCCCTGCCCCCACTCTCTGAAAAGCAGAACTCATGATTTTTAATTCTTTACTCAGCACTTGTAGAGGAAAGAGAGTATTCAATGATACAGTAATTGTTGTAGTGCTCCTGGGAATAACTGTGTACACTGATGTCATTCTCTGTAATCAAGGTGAACTGAGAACTTCTGCAAAGGCTTTTTGAGAGCTCAATCTGAGTTTTAATGATTATTGAGTCTCTATTTAGAATACCTTGGATATCTTGCACTTCTCTGAAAAGTCACGTTTATCTTTTCTTCTTGAAAAGAATGTCATAAACCAAAGCATAGATGTCACTATTTCTAGACCTTCTGCTCTCTTGGAATCAATGTATGAAGTCCACCAAGAACTTTGCAGATCTGTGACAGGACAAGTCTTTCCAGGGTGTTCTTTGCATTTAACAAATGCTGTCATTCAAAACCTGTTCTACAGGAACACTTCAGTATATTGTGTTGAGTTGATATCCTACAGGTTTATTGCCTCCATTTCATGCAGAAGATCTTCTTGGGTTGTTTATCTGACCTTTTATGAATTTTCTATCCTCCCAACAGACCTGGCATGATGGTCCCAGGTAACAATGGTGAAACCCAAAGCTCAGTTCTCTTACCAGAAAGCAAAACAACCTGGCAAAATATTTTCCTTTTCATGAGGTCTGGGAGGCGATTGAATTGAGTGATGGCCTCCCTGTGATGTTTTCCTTCTTAGAAATGAATCCATGTTTACTTATACTTTCTCTTAATTGGATGGCTGAATTTAACTTCTGGCGTGCATTAAGTTAGGTAATTAAGGGTTGATTAAAGCTGTGGTTTCAGTTTAGAACTCAGCTTGAAGAAACCCAGTATTTTAACAAAACTCATCGCATTGCCCTATTTGTTTCCAATTTTTTTATTTTCCGAAGACTGCCTTAAATTATTTCAATTTTGTGTTTGGTAAGGCTGCGTTGAATTAAAAATCCTGGGTGTAACTTTGCTAACATTTGGGACTGAAAAGTTAGAGACTTCCTGTTCAAGCATATTATATTCCTGACCCCTGGTTTTGCAGTTGGAGAAACAGATGAGCAAATAGGTCATATGGAAAATGGATCAAGTGTCTAGGAAGGGTCATTAATGACTGTACAAACAGAATAAGAAAAAGAAAAGCCATAAAGGGAGCAGAATATTTTATTGCAAAGATTGAACAAGGAATGTGTGCTGCAAAAGCTTTTCAAACATGGAGGTAGGTCAAATTCTGGCAGACTCTGAAAGTTCTTCAGCAGAAACTTTAACAGATCATATTAGAAATTTTCATTGAGGACCAACAGCCCATAAAAGCAGAAAATTCCATTCTCTGTGGGCTTATGCTGTTCCCTGCTTAGGTAAGCCCTGAGCTGGGGAAGAGACCATAAAAGAACAGTAACACTGGAGAAAAGAACAGAGGAGGATTGCTTGGAAATTCTGAAAGCTGAAGACTCAAATAACAACAAAAGCAATGAAAACCTGAGAGAGATGGATACTTTTTCAGATCTTATACTGAAACTAATCAAAGTTTGAAGAGAACAGGCCTGAACAGAGACAAAACCCAGGAACAATAGGAAAAATATTGTGAGTACCCACATTTCTCAGGGGATTTCTGAGGGAGAGGGCTGGACATTTCTTTGCTGGAGGCTGTTTTATGTCCCTGAGCCAGAACAGCAATCTGCACACATGCAGTACTTCTAAAAACCAAAGTCTCTGCCATTTCTTTAGAATCAACTTCCAAGGCCAATGGAACACAAAGTAACATGAAGATGTGTGCACACACAATAGTTTGGTGTCTCTAAAAGAGCTACTTCCCAAAAAAACCTGAACAACCAAAGAAAATGTTTCTTAAAATTGGCCTTGTCCTCAAGTTTTGGTATTTAAAGGTGATGTTTTGTGCTTCTACTTAAAGGTTAAACATTGTTTTCATTTTTTAGCTTCTACTTAATAGGGAGTACATGCAGATTACATATACTCAGAGTTTTCCAGTTATTGCTGATGGATCTGAAGTTGGTTGAACTGTAGCCTCACATTAATCAGGGCAGTGACTCTAATGGGAATCTTCTGTCAAAATACAGAGTCTGACAAAAGGGCTGCTGCAGAAGCAACTCAGTGCACTCTGTTTAAAGCCTTTCCTAAACATCACTTGTCTGTGACAAGAAATTAGATAACTTCTAGCCAGGTCCACCTGGAAAATCTCTTCACACTGAAATTTCTCATTTTAGCTATCTGGATATTGGAACTCAGCTGGTGTTTTTATGGAAATGGAATCTACTTTCAGCTCATTGCCTGATCCATGTTCTGCATGTGCTCAAAAGTGTACTATGCATAAATCAGTGTTTGATTAGAAGGATGTGTAATGAAGATTTTCTTATTTTTTTTTCCTCACCCAAAAAACCAGCTCCCATATAACAGAAAATGGTATTTTGTCAACTTTAAATATGTGAAAATGCTGAGGTGTGCCCTCACAGGGCAGTTATTTCATGTGCCAGCATGCCAGAACAACTTGAGTATTTTCCAGCTCTTAGGAATTCTACCCAGTTTGATTTTTACATTCTTTAGGATGGCAGTGATTAAAATGTTACAGATGTATTTTCATTGACAAAGTAGTATTGTTTAAAATTTCTTTGACATCTAAACAAGGTATTTTTGTGATGCTCTTCAAATTTGGGCAGCATGATGCATTTCTTCCTGAGTGCCTGTATCTCCATGGAAGTTAGTTATAGGAAATATTTTTTAGAAATGCTGTTTGGTCATATGTTTAATTTGCAGTTACAGACAGGACAAACAATTACAAAGCAATTTCACTATTTTATAAAGCAAGAGGGACTCTGAAGTGTAAATGTGGACTTTTGGTAGGAGGAACCTCTGTCTTGTGCTGCTGTGGGACCATAAAACTCCTTTAGACCTTTAGAAAATTAAATTATTACATGTTCTAGCCTCAGGTATCATCCTTTCAGTTTCTTAAAAGTCTTGGGAAATATTGTTTCTGAGATGGAAATGTATTTTTAATTAATATTTAAACACCTCCCAAACTGAAGTGTTGCACTTGACCGTTTTGAAAATCCATATTGCTTTCTCACAGAGCTGATGGATTAAGAATTTGACTGGAAATGAACAAATACCTAATTATTTTCTCTAAAACTGCATCAGACTGTCTGTCTTCCCACTGGCAAATCTTGCTGGAATAAAATGGAATATGGTTCTAGAGTTACCACTTCTGCCAAAGTCCTAATCATGGGGTCCTGGCAGTTTTAGTAAATTCAGGTCAAATTTATTACTGATAATTTATTACTGTTATTATGGCAGTTGAAGTTGAAGAATGATTATAAAATATTGAATAAACCTGGTAAAATTAAGGATATGTTTATAGAAAATCAAAGACGTAATCACTTTATTTTAGGGATTTTTTTTTTAAACTTAAATATTTTGTTACTATGTGTATAATTTTTTTTATTCCAATACTACTACAAATAGAGAGGGATAGAAACTGCTTTTCTGTAAGAACCAACATGACTAATTTCTGAAACTTTTTTTTTTTAAAGTGGAACATTGATTTTCATGCTAGTTTGGAAATAAATATTTTGTTTTCATACTCTTCCTATATACACATATATCTCTCAATGAAGGATTGCAAAATATAAGGAAATAAAAATATTTTTATTCTTTCAGTGAAAAGATTCTTCAGAAGAGTCACATTCCTGACAACTACTTCATGTGTAAGAAGAGCTCATGTTTTTAAAATGGAAAATTGTTGGGTTTTTTTTTTTCTTTTTCTTTTTTCTTTTAGAAGATATTCAACAAGCTCTTCTACCAGACACAAATTCAATGTTTTGAGCAAACAAATATTCTTCTGGAAGGTAAATTGTAACAGTGAGCTGTTGAAGTAAATTGAGGCATGTGGGTACTTTTGAAATAGGGTTCCCAATATTTAAAAACCAAACCAGGCTTTTACATCTACTTTTCCTGGATGTAGCAAAGTTTCCACATAGCTTTAATTTCCTTGTACTACCATGAAAATTATCCTCCTATAGCTTAATTTATGGCAATATTTATAGCACACACACTTGCATATCCTACAGAAAATCAATATAATCATGCCATGAGACTACATCATAATAGATTTCATAGATTACTGCCATTTAATATCACAATATTTTTAAGTGCTGTCAGGTTTTTTTTTTTTCCTCTATGGTATAGAAAGGGAGAAGCAAGGAAGGAAATAATTATTAACTAAAAAAGTTTTGGATTTAAGTCAACTGTGTGAAGGAAATGAGGTATTTTGATCTGTAAAAGACAGGTGAATTTCAGTCACCTGGATTTACCAGACAGGGTGTTGAAATTAATGACTCCATGAAAACATTTCAGGCTGTTAAAATTAATGCTTACATTAAGGAGTGTGAATGTGATGCCTTTTTTTTTTATAACAAAGGTGTTATTTAAAAAGACAGGGAGTCCAATTCAGTGCCTTTGATTTCAGAGAGAAATTTGCTTACATCTGAATTTGACATTGCACTTTGAATCTATGGGTGGACTGAAATGTGATTTTTTTTTTTTAAGTGTTGTGCGTTTTTTTGGTTGTTTGTTTTGTTTGTTTGTTTTGGGGTGGTTTTTTTTGTTTTGTTTATTTGTGTGTGTGTGTGTTTTGTTGTTGTTGTTTTTTACTGGTATAAATGGATATTGTTTGTTGTGTTTCTGATTCCTGATTTTTTTAGATGTCCTTTCTAATGTCATCATTTCAGATATAACCCATATAAATTGTGGCCAGTTTCTACCACTCCTTTTTATCTGCAGCCGCTCTATGGACAGAGAAAAAAGGCAACAATATAGATAAATATTCTGCATCCAAAGAGCTGTTCTTTGCTGGAGCACTAGAACACAACCTTCTTTTCCTAGTGCCATCTAGAGGAGGCACTTTTTTTTTTATTTTTCCCAGCCTCTAAAAGGGCAGGAAAGTCCCAGGAGGAGCTGGAGTGTGGTGCTCTCCCCACCCTCTGCCAGCCTCTCCTCCAAGGGATTCGAGCCACCTCCCTCCTAGCGGGCTCACTCCCCGGTGTTTTGATGTTTTGGTGGTTTCGTGATTGCCACCAATTTCCCGCAGCCAAAACATGAATTTGTCATAACTCCGAGCCCGTGAAAAACTAATTGAAATAAATCGGCCGTGACCACTTAGGACCAATTGCCACGCTCAGGAAAAAAAAAAAAAAGGGGGGTAATGGAACGTCGTAATTAGGGGCTCTTTTCACGGCGCTCACCTGAAATTTTTGCACAGATTGGGGCCTGCTGGGCTGCTTAAGTAAGTATTTGCACGCTAACTAGGGATATTTGATCCAACCTCAGTGTCAAGGGCTTCCATAAGTTTAAAAAATTCAAGAAGCGGGGAGTCTCCGTTGGGTTGCAGTCGGCGGTTTGATTCAGGTTTTATTATCGGCAATGGCTCCATAATGAGCAGGAACTGTCCTCTCGGATTAGCTCTGCCTCAGCAGCTGCCCACTCTGCATCTCCCTCCTCCCCTGCCTCTTGCTGCAAATGCAAGAGGCCATCTGCAGGTTTTAACTTTGCTTTTCAAGCTTGGATTCTGGGATGGGGGGGGGAAAAAAAAAAAAATATATATATAAAAAGCAACGTACGTGCTTGTCTTCCCGCAAAATGGTCTTGCTTTCAGAGCTGGAAAAAAAATCTTTCTCTGCCCTCCTGCCCTTTATTTTTCCCTCTGCAAGCCCTGTGTGCTCTTAAATGGATGGATTGCAGAATGGCAAATGTGGAACTCAGTAGACAAACATGAAATTTAGCCTAATGATTGGGCTTCTCTCAGTTGAGAACCAGTGGGATTTATCTCCTCTGTAAATAGCAGAGTGCATTGTAATGATAAAGCTTTTCTAGATAGAAACACAATCATTAAGCAGCTGCACATTCTTGTTTATTTTGCAGGAATTGAACTTGGTGTGCTCTTTCATCTCCCTTACAATTTAGTGCCTTATGACTACACTGATGAATATGAACTATATAAAATATTTAAATGCAGTAATGAAAAGGCATTGCCTTTGTTTTGGTGCTTTCTACAATGCTAACAGATTAATTACCACTGTGATTAATCTCTGGTGATCTCTCCTTTGGTAGAGTCTGGAGCTTATTATTAATTGTTATTATTGGCCTCTTGTTTATGAGTGTTATGAGCTTGTTACATTGCTCAATGAGTCCAGAAAAATTCTGGAAGAGCTCAAATAGAGACTGACAAAAATCCCTGCTTCAACAGGAGGGTGATATTTAAGTTTCTTGAGGCCACTATCCCTGGGTCATCCTATGGCATGAGAGGACACTTAAGTCATTGAAACAATGAACTCTTTCCAAACTGCTTAAAACAATAAATCTGTTGAGGAAAGCAAAACTTGGAAACAAATTTATCTGTGAGAAAATCTGGTTTGAAGTGATATTTGTGCATTCAATGCCTGTTAGGGTTTGTAATTAAACATAACTTGCATTCTGAATTCTCATGGCAAACCAGGGTTTCTTGTTTCTTGTATCTTTCCACTACAAGATAGAAGAATTTTCTTTAGCTTAGGTGAGAGATCATAAGGATTGACTTCAATTTTTACTTTTTCCCTGAGTGCAGTACAAGTGAAAACTGTCTCCTTTGGATCTTGGAGCTGGTGATGAGAGCAAGGTTGTAAACCTCCAATCTATTTTTTTTTCTCTTTAAAGCCAGTGTTTATAAAAAGAAAGATGGAATATAAATATGGTGACATAATTTTTTTTGTCTTTTATTCAGTACAAAATAATACACTTTAATGGCTGTCACCCATTTTTTATGTGAATGGTTGGGTCTTTTTAAGGGAAGAAAAAAGCAAACTATTAATAATAGATTTAGGACAACTGCAAGGTCACATTGGTTTCAGTAAACCACACTTTATTCTTGGACAGCAAAATGGACAGTCCCAAAAGAAAACCTATAATCAATGAAGGTAATTCAACAGACTAAGCATTGAGTTATAATTTGTAGGACACAGAAGTGCTCAAAACCTAGACTTCTGTATTTCACTTTTAACATCGAAAGATTTTAAGTCCTACTTAACTCTCTACTATTTAAAAATCAGGCCTTGATGAATGGCTCACCAAAATACTTAAGAAATGTGAAAATCAGAGAAAGAAATGGCGATCTTCTCTATAATGTTACATCATATTCTAAACATTTTTCTATAGATACAGAGTTCTTCCTGCTGTTCTTAGTCAGAAAAATAACATCTCTTGAAAGCTGGGTTGGAGATGCCAAAACAGGAAAATAACTTGGATTTGAGGAAGGAGTACAAGGTATATTGAATGCTTTAAAAAAAGCCACAAAACAAAGTAAATTGCCCTGGAAGTTGAGCTATTGCTCATGTATATTATGGCTGTTTAAAGAATGAAAAGTCAGGAGCCCCTTAATACACTGTGAAAGCTTTGGACATGACTTGATGTAATTATTGGTATTCTAAAATGTATTTGCTTTCAGGATACCCCATGCAGCAGGCTGCAGAGCCATCAGTCATTTATTACCACACTAATGCTCTGCTGTGACTTCTTTCCTATGGCTTCTGGACCCACTTGGAAAGAACTGGAGGCTGATATAAATTCTGTTCTGTTCATTTTGATTTAGTTCTTGTAGCCACTTTTTTATTTATTTTTTTAATCAAAAATACATGACATGGAAAATTGATGCTGTAGTCTCTGAATTAATAGCAGATGCTTTGTTTAATTTCCAAATTAAACAGGTTTTTTGTTTTTTTTTTCTTATATTGCATGTGCTAATGGTTTTTAAGGGTGGGGTTTTATATGAAAAAACAAGGCAGGCGGGCAAAGCAAATAATGTAGAGTGCCATGCCTGCCTTGCTGAACTCTCCCTGGTTTACTGCATTATTAAATATTGCATAAATTATTCAATGTCCTTTATATCAAACAAATATTTTTTTTGCAAGCAGGATTGTGTGAACAAACGGGTGTTAGGTAAAAGCCCCAGACAGAAATGAAATGGTGTTTCTTTTTCATTCCTTGTAAAGAACAAATGCTCTCCTCCTTCTTTCATTATTGGGGTTTTTTTTTGTATCACAGTGGAAGGAAAAAATAGTGACAATGATGTGAACTGTTCACTTTTTGTATGATATTAAAATATTCCATTTCTGAGGCAACCAGAATGTGGTACAGGACACGAAATTTGAGTGTAAAGGGAAAGGCAAATGCAGCCCATGATCTGGACTGCCCTTGGTGGCAGCTGAGTTTCTCTCCCACTGCTGCTTTTGGTGTTTTGGAAGCCACTTAGGAGTGAAGGCTGATGGAATGGCAGCAAAATCTGCTGCAGAGGAGAGAAGGCTTGCTGGGAGAAGCAGACAACACCACACAAAGTGCAGCCATGGCCGTGGATTCAACCACAAGCATCTAAAAGCCAAAAACTACGTTTTTGTTTTGATTTTGCTTTTTAATCTCTTTGTGAAGGGCACCTCGGGCACCTTCCTCATGTGAACAGTCCCATTGTTTGCACGAAGAGGATGCTCTTGGGGTGTTATTTGTATGTGCAAAAATACCAGCTGGTCCAGGCCCCCTAAAAGAGGCTGTAGGGGAGGCATATGGAGAATGGGGGTGGAGGGGAGGAAAAAGCCACAGTATGGGGAAAAAAAATGCTTTTAATGCACAGCCAAGGTAGCTGGGAGTGGGGGGAGGGTTTTCTGGTTTGTTTTGCTTTTTTTAAACAAAGGGGAAGGTTCCCTGTACGAGCACTTGTTCTGAATGTTGCGTGGTCAGATTAGCCATGCTGCTCTGAGCAGTTTAAGGAGGTCTGGGAACTCGGAATCTCCTTCCTCTGCCTCCCCACCCACAGCAACAGCCAGGAGCTGAGCTACAGAGCAGAGAAGTGTGGAGCCAGGCAGGAATAAAAGGCCCTAATTTTAGAATGAGGAGTTAGGAACGCGTTGCTGAGGTTTGTGCCTCTTTCCAATAACTGGAAATGTGTGGGAAGGAGGAGCTGGGCTGGGGAGTGAGAGGTCAGGGAGAAGGGAAGCTCCAGGCTTCGCTCCTCGATTTTGTTCTTCAGCTTCTCCCAAATAACAGGGTCAGTGTGAGGAATTCCCGTGCCTGATCTGCAGAGAGCTGAGAAGGGAGCAAGGATTTATTGAGTGTCTCTTTCTGCCACTTACATCTTCTTTACAGAGGTGTTGGCTTTACAAAGGGCAAACCTCTGACTTGTGGAAAGCAGTTTACAGACTCAGAGCCTGAGATGTGAGAGATGCAGGACTCCAGGTGGCTCTTTCCAAGCTGCTGTTCCATTGCACAGGAGTCACAGCAGTTTTGGCTCCTGGCTGCACAGAGCCTCACCTTGCAAGCTGCCAGCTACAGCTCAAAGCCATGCCTGAAACCCCTTTAGTTCTGGTTACAATGCATTATATACTTTTCTTTGCTGAGCATCTTAATACCTAAAAATCAATCAGGAATATACACAATATCTTTACCATTTACAGAATCATATCTTATAATGTCATAACTTATATACTATTTACATAATCATATCAGCCTATCATAACTTATTATTATTTTCATATTATGGTAGTAACTATCCCATCACAAAAGTTAGTACATTATGTTTTAAGCTTAAACTTGTTTTTCTGTTTTCTTGCAGTGGTAAATTCTTAGACTTTGGTAAAACCAGGTTTTTTATTTGCTTATGCTTTTCTTGAGACTTATTTATTTTGGTAAAAACATGCTTTTGTTTGCAGTCAAACAAATCCTTTGTTCCAGCCCTAAAACCTCCTTCCAACTCATCTTCAACCTTTGTCTTCTCAGTTACTCAGTAAGCAGCTGGGTTCAGCAATCCTTACTTTAGACATCTTTTCTAGATCAAAGCCAGCTTTCATTTCTATTTCCCTTACAAGTTTAACATTCTGGGAACCTTCTGCTAAGCATTCATATCTGTAAGACTTTCCTGTTAAACTTTCATCCTCCCCAACAACTGCTCAGTACAGAGACAATCTGAATTCTATTTTGGTTTATTTTTTTGGGCAGGGAGGATTTGCCTTAAGCACATCCCTGTTTCCTTGTGCGTGCACTCATTTTGCTCTGGTTTTTCCCTGGAGATGCCTGGATCCAGTTTGTTTTTATTCTGTGATAACACATGGGCTGGATTCTGTCACTTGGCCTCAGCCTGCCCTGCCCTGCACACGATATTATGGAAACCTTGGATAGCAGCATCTATTTTAGTGATGCCCAAAGGTGAAAATGAAGTGGCATTGACACATCAGAGGCTGCTCCTGCATCCACAGTTTTTCCAATTGCATCTCATGAAAATAAATACCTCAGTGCCAGGCACTCTTTGATTTCTGAGCAAGGGGCTTGCTGGAGCTGCTGTTATCAACAAAGTCAGGCTGTACAAAGGGAAGTGTTTATAATTATTTACTCTGCTGCAGCAACATCCACAGGGTGTGAGCAGGAAGGGGCACCCTCTGTGCTTCGTGTCGTGTAAACAGAGGAAATCATACTTCTGGCTACTGGGAAATTTATAGCCTTAAACCCAGTTTTGTTTTGTTTCTTCTTTAATCCTAAATCGAAGTAATAATCAACATTTTCTCCAGCAAAGGATTTTTCTTTTCATGAAAACTTAAATACTTGTGTTGCATCAGCCAGTTAAGTTTTAAAATATCGGGTTCCCCTTTGTGGGATATGAGATATAATGTGGGACAATATGAAAGGGTGTGTAATGAAGGGATCAGGGGCAGGATTTTAAAACAGGATGAAAAGATGGTGCTTAGAAACTTCATTATGTTTCATTTTCATGGACATTGATCAACACAAAAGAATTAAGTATTTTGGTTGGATTGCTAACTGTACTTCTCTGTGTGAAATGTACTCAGAGAATTATTTTATTTGTGTGTTTCACTGCTCTGATCTCACTCTTGCTCTGGTCCTAAACTTCCCTCTCTTCCTGATGATCTCCAGTAGAACTTTGTTTGATTCCTAAGAGGAAGAGAATCATATTAAAGGCTGCATATAAGAGCAGAATTTTTTGTTTTATTTTATTTTAAATCCAGAAGTCTAATTTTCTGGACAATTGACACTGTAAGTTGTTGTAATTAATGGGTTTTTTTGAGCTGTAAGAAATTTTAAAGCACTAAGTTTTTCTCCTTTATGGATTAACTACCACATTTACTTTCTAATTTTCTCATAGATTACACTAATTTCAAAGAATACACTGCTTTAGGACATATCTTTTAAAATATATATTATAAAAATTCTGGTGTCTAGTATTTATTGTTATTGAGAAATGTTGCAGAAATTGTTTCTTTTAATGTTAAATCTCACTGGGTACACTTTTCATATCCAAGTCCTACTACAGGTTTCCTTTTTAAAAACACTATGTTAAACTTTGATAATAACAATTAGTATCTCCTTTTTTTTTTTTTGCATATTTTTTTAAAATTTGTATCTTAAATTTGTGCATTTGCTAGACTTTGTTATTTGAGAGCATGAAAGTTCAGTGCCCGATTGTTTTCTCTGTATTTTAAAAGGAATATATTCTGAATGAGATCATATCTCATCTTGGGGTTTTCAAGTTATACAAAAAGAAGGAAAGGAGGACTCTTAAAATTAGAAACTACTGGTACATTATCTGGTTCTCCAAATGTTGTTTGGTTTGAGTAGTGACATGAAAATGGGAAAATGCATTAGAAATTAATTGGTCTTTATCATATAGCACATTTATTTTAATAATTTTTACTCTTCCTTGTTGCTGTTTATTATTTAATATATAAGCTCTATTTTATCACTTTCTGGCATGCTTTCCTTTATAGAAATTCTGTGTATTTTAGATTTTTCCCAAAGACCAAGGGGGAATAGGAAATTATCTTCAGGAATTTGTTATAATTACATTATATCCACATGAGCACCAAAAGAATTTAGCATGATTAATGCTATTATAAGGCATAGAAGGGTCAGGAACAATAGTTTGCTCCTGTTCTAAAAAGAATGAAGCACTTAATAATTAAGAAGAAATTCAAGAATTCCAAGTAATTTTTTTTAATCTATGTAGTTGTGAAAATAGAAATAATAGCTATTTTATTAACGACTTATGGGAAATATAATAGACAATACTGACAGGTGTGGTTTAGTTTTGTTGTGGATGAAAGCTGACAAGTGGAGTAAACTTGCAGAGAATAAAAGAGAGCGTTTTCTTCTCCATTTTAATGTTAAAGGAAGTGATTCAGAATTTGTTCTTCTTTATTATACCAGAACTCATCTATTAGCCTACGATCAAATAATGCAACTTGTTTTTCAAATAATGTCTTTTTTGGTAACCCTCTGGATTTCTCCTGGCTCTGGGAAGGTGGAATGAGGTCCATTGCTATCCATTTTTAAAGCCTTTGTATGCAAATCAAGGAATGCTTAATACTAAAACAAAACCTTGTGTTAGAAAACCCCCAAACAGCAGCAATCTCACAAAAATTACAGCAAAGCCAAGCTGTGATGCAAGCGTCAGCAGGATTTAGGACATTGTGACCAAAGTTGCAATTGTGCTTGTGAAATTCTGGTTTTAGCCCTAATTTTTACCCCTCTAAGAGAGGTTGCCAAGGTCAGAGCTACATTAGCACTAGCCTGTGCATTCTCTTGATGTGTTGGTCCTGATTTGGAGCAGCACATCAGGATAATTTGTTTTAGTAGGGGTTGAAGTTTGTCCCCTTGTGCATTTCTTTTGCATGCAAATGCTTAAGGAGAATAAATGTTATTCTGTGATGCTGTGGAGTTAAATATCTTGTGTTGCTTTAGTTGTCCATAATCGATGGACTCTGTAATTATCACTAAGATCTTGTTTGTTTCTGGGTTTTAAATATTTAATAGATAAAATGTTAAAAAAGACATTTATTTTTTGGCAGTTAACACACTGAAATAGGTTCGTTGTTTCTTTCCCTGCTTGGGGTGGGGCAGGTAGAGGAGGAGTGAATTTCATTATATTTAACAATTCACTCATGTGTGATTTCATCTAATTGCTGGGGTGATTAGTATACCTGGCTTTTATAACACCATAAAACGAAATATTGTGACTGAGACTGTGTTTTTAACTCAGGTTTATTTGCTTCACTAACAATTAGAAGCTGAATTCTTTGTACCTCATTTAGCTTTACTGCTAGCTAAGGAGCTGAGGGGAATTTGCTTTGTAGTAGCTGTGAAACATAGCTGGGATTATTTCCTTGTGTAATGGGAAATCTCTTTACAAGAGAGTTTTAGTTAATGACAGCCAAACCACTGTGAAAATCACAAATTGAAGTGTGCCATCATTGTGATTAAGCATAACCTCTTTTATGTTTTTTGCTGGTATTTCTTTTTCACTTTGTGCAATCTTAATGCTGTTTGCTGATGATATTTGCCTCCCCTCTGTTGTCTAGTAAATCTTGTATTTACACTTGAAGTTTTCTCCATCACAAAATACACCTTCATTTCTTAAAAAAAAAAGAAATGTAAGTGTCTGCCATGGACATGGTGGAGTCAGGGGTGATGAGAAGGATTTGATCTGGGATTCCAGCAGAAGATGGGGAGGAGAGAAGGGGATCTGGGACACTCTTTTGGAGTTTGGAGAGCACTCAGTTGTGTTTTTAAGCTGCTCCCTTGAGAAATCCAGTAGGAGAAAGTCACCTTTTGATACTCATTGCTTAGGAAATCATCTACATGTATGAGAGTATTTCTGCTTCTGCTGCTGGAAGCCAGGCTGAATTTGTTGTATTTCTGATCAGGTGCTCCAAGAGGCTGTGCAGGGAGCTTGCTCTTGGAATGGTGCAGCAGAGTGCTGATTTTCCTGCATTTAAAACTAGTTTTTTTAGCCCAGTGTGCTGGTCTCCAAATGACCATGTGAGTTTGGTAAATACTGCTTTTTGCATTTTGCAAAATTCATCTCCTTCTGACAACATCCTTGCATTTTGTATTTAAGTGGAGAACTTATTTCTTTACATGTTTCTTTACCTGGATGTAACAATAATTTAGTAGGTGCAATATATGCATTAAATGAGTTTTGTGTGGTAATTTGAAAAACACTGGTTTAATATAGAAGAACTAAATAATGATAATTTTCTGTTTTCTGCCTCTAAAGTGCTGTCACAAGGGTGGTAGTTGCAGACAGATGAGATGAGCAGGTACTTGATGGTCTTTGCTCATTAGATAAATATGAGAAGCGACAGCTTCGTTACGACCACAAATTATACATCAAATTTACTTTGTTGCCCTTCACCCTTTAATTTGCTAAATTCCTGCTTGTAGCAAAGGAGCTGGAATTTGTGTGAGGCTGGGAGTGAGGGGTTTCCTGTCTGTTGCTGCACACCTCCAATTTGGATAATGCATTTACCTACCGTGCTCCTGCGTGCCTGAGGCTCCTACATATTTAAAGGCTGGGTATTCAGGGATTTTCTGTCGTGCTTTTCCTTTCTGTTCTGATCACGCAACCAGAGCAGCCCACAGAACCAGAGGAGAAGGCTGGGACCCTCTTCCCCCCTCCCTTTTTTTTTTTTTTTTTTTTTTTCT
>VZTR01015605.1:353995-364111 GCA_013400775.1 Chaetops frenatus
TTTTCCCCTTCACCAAAGATTCCCTCTTGTCACATGTCCTGTGTTTGGGAGAAGGAAATGTTACCAGGCTGAGTGTGCAGTTTTATCAATCAGGTGACAGTGGAATATTTGCTTGTTAACACACAAAAGGAGTTTGGCTTAAAGGAACAATATTCCTTTTCACTCCAGGAAATTGTAAAGGCAGGCACATGAAAGGCAGAACGGTGCTAAGAACCACTGCCAGGAGCAGGCAAAGAAAAAAAAATTAAAACTGGAATTAACATTCAAGTAAAACCACAATTACCAAGTGACTTATGGGGCATCAGTTGATTAAAATTTTGTTTATTCTTGACACAATTGAAAATTCCATTTCTTTTCCTTGGAAAGTTGATATTGTCATTTCAATATCAGAATGGAATGTGGCATCACTTAATCAGCTCTTCATTGTTCATTTGTTGCTGTGCTCCTTAAATTGCATTTCCAATGAAATTCCAAGTGTTATATAATTAATTTAAAATATGCAGTCCCTATTTTTTTCGTAACAATGGTAGCACCCCTCTCCTTCCCCCAGAGAATAGGAGCAGCTTTCGTGGTAGAAAAGGAGAATAAGGGATCAGCTGGATGTGTCAGGAAACAGGAATATTCTGCTACACAACTTAATTAAGCCCCGAGTTGGATTAAAAAAAAAGAGATTCCCCTTTCTGATGGCTCTCTGGCCCTTGTTTTCAGTTTAGATAACCTTAATTTTCTTTTTCAAATGGATGTAGCTGAATTAAAAGCAAAAAAGTGTCTTTGGCCTTTTTTTCCTCCCCAGTGTGAAATCCTTAATCCTGTTTTAAATACCAGCAGCATTAATAGCAGTTAATAACAATTACTGCATGTGTACTTTGATACAGGAAAAAACCCAGACATTTAGGGATTGGTATCACACTCGTGGTGTTCTGTGCTGTAAATTATTTGCAGATGAGGTTAATTGAGCCATCTCAGTCCACAGCTTTAATTCTGACACCAAGGTCACAAATTGAATTGTAAACCTGTGCAGTAATAATCAGCACATACCCTTTAAAGGATATTCCTGATTAAATTCATTGTGAAATAAACAGTTGCATTTCTCAAAGCCTGCTCTGAATTAACATTTACACCACGGTGTAGTTTTTAGTATTAAAAATACTGTTTTAGTAGAAGAACATACATATTTTCATATATTAATGGATACGCTAATTTACAGTAAATTATTTTTTAGTGTTTAGTTTTAGAAAAAATTTGATTACTATAGAATTTTCTCAGATGAAATTGCTAATTTCAAAATTATGCAAAAACTAAGTTTAGAGAACTAAAAGAGGGGCTTTGGCTTAGTTTTTGTTGATTTACTAAAAAAAAAAATCATAGTAATTGCAGCAAGTGATCTGTAAAGCAATGTAAAGTAAGTGAAGCCAATTTTGAGTTTCCCATATGAAACTGCTTTTAATGTCACTCTCCCAGCATTGCACCCACCATGAAAATTTGAATGATGTATTTGTGGCTTTGAAAGAATGAAAAATGTACAATTCAAAATGGGAAACAAAAGAAGCAGAGAGTAATGGAAGCAATTCATAACTCTCTGTAAATATGTTTCACTTTAGAAATACTTTTTGAATCCCTCACAATATTCAAGCTGTGTGGCAAGATCTAATTTGAACTATAAAATATTTAGAGTTTCTGCGATTTGAGGGGGAAAAATGTATCTCCTAACTCAAATTATCTCATTTTATTGAATTATCGTGAATAGAATATAAAAAGTAGAGATTGAATCTCATTTTACTTGAACAGGGAGAAGACCCAATACAGAGGAACATGAATTTGTGATCTTGTAATATCAGCATTACTTGAAAACGTTTTGTAAGTGCTGTGAAATCCATACAAGCATCATGATTTAAAGAAACCGTGATTACAGACAAAACTTAAACTATCAATATTGTTCATCTATAAAAGAAATATGAAATGTGTAACTCTCTAGCCCAGAAAACATCTTTGGAGGAAAGTGCATCCTTAATTCTGTTTTACTTTTGGAAAAAACCAAATTCTTGAATTTGCAGGGAAAAGACACAGAGAGTTACCCCATTGTGGCTTTTTGCAGGGCAAGGTTAGAGAAATAAAAAGCAATGCATGACACTTTTAATTATAAGATCATGAAACTTGTGGTTGTGTGACACAAAGGATGTTGGCTAATCAGTTATTCTGCATTTAAATATGGGTTTAAACGAGATTAGGAATCCAGATTGTGCAAGAGATTTCCAAGTCCAGAGGTCAGAAAACATTCTAATGGGATAATAGGAAGTATTCACAAAAGCTTATCTGCAGTAGAAATTCATTTCTCCTAAAAAACAAATCTTTCTCCAAAATACTTTTGGCCATGTGGTAAACCTGTAATGCCCAAATTTTATCAAGTTATCTGGTAATTTGGAAATAATCCACATCTCTTGAGGAAAAATATGAATAAATTGTAAAGCTGTGAAGCGATTTAAATTGGAAATGGTTGAGATTTTTGGTGAGGCTGGGTATGTTTTATTTAAAGCTAATTCCATTCTTTAGGACACAGTGTAAAGCAGAACAAGTCTGATTCCTGTAGGATCTTGGTGATACAGAAATATGTGGAGAGACAGTTTCCATCTGTTTAGCATACTGAACATTATTATACAATATTTTTCTGGTTTTATGCCATTTCACTTGAAATTTAGAAATTATGTTTTGAAATTGCTAATTATTTCATTCCAAAGTGGCAACATAACTTCAACTGGAATTTTGGAAAAAAAAAAAAATTGTACTTGATGTTAAATCAGCCTAAAAATCATAGGGTTTTTTGATTTGTGGTTTAGTTTACATTTCTTTGACAAGTGTATTGACAAGTCCTGTTAAGTGTAGAATAAGTCTATGG
This sequence comes from Chaetops frenatus, assembly GCA_013400775.1. NCBI lineage: Eukaryota > Metazoa > Chordata > Aves > Passeriformes > Picathartidae > Chaetops > Chaetops frenatus. The sequence continues at coordinate 356,889 of VZTR01015605.1, forward strand.
GCTATCCTACAATGTGGCACAACAGCGGGTTTGATAACCATAATAAAATGAATTTCAGAGCTGTGCATCCGTAGCAATAGCAGATAGCCAGGAACTTTGTCCCAGTCAGGATTTTCCAAGGAAGAAAGAGTCATGGATATCATAGAAGATAAAAATGTCTCTTTTTCAGTTTGTCTTTCACTTTTCCTGTAGATTAAATATTTATTTTACATACACATCTCCAGTTACTCTTTTAAAATAAATTTCTTTTTTCCAAGAAATTCTCTTGTGAAAATTTCTGTTTCAGTTAAGAACAAAATTATTTGTGAAAAACAGTTTCCAGCGGTGTGGAGTATTTTTTTCTTAATCAGCTTAGAGGTGTTGTGGTTAAAAATCAGACCAAACAAGAGGTCTAACAGAACAATATATCACATTCAGGATGGACACAGAAGGATAAATTCAGAATGATACAGCTGTACCATTGAAGAGATGTCTAATTCCATTAGAAATGTTTAATTCTTGCTGACCAGACTTTATCGCACGTAACACAAAAATGGTGTTGTTGATGGCTTTGGTTTCCCCCTGGACGAGAAGCAGAGCTTGTCACACTCCTGACCCTCTGTGGGAGTGGGTGAATCCATGGGATCTCCAAGGGATTTTGTGGGAAGAGTCTCCCAGCTGGGAATTTGGGACAGCTCCCTCCAGCAGTGGTGAAGGGAGGATGTCAAGGCAATATAAAGTGAGATATTTCCAAAGCAACCCTCCCTTCCCCCCAGCTTTGCCTTGGGAATGAGATGTCATTCATAGCTGAGTCTGCACCAATTGTGCTTTTATGAGCAATTAAATAATTAACAATGTTGACATCTAAATTATATTTGCTTGGCATCTGAGTTAACCCTTTATGGAGAGCTCTGGGAAGATTCCACTTCTCGGAGCCAATCCTTTAGACTTGGGCAGATATTTCTGCTGCAGTTCTGTGCTTTCAGATCCATGTTTGCTTTCCTGCTGTTACACCTGGAGATTTAGGGGCTGAGTCTGCAATGAATTTAGCACTTTGATGCAATCCAGTGAGATGCTTCAATATCCAAGTGAGTTACACTGTTTTTGCACATGAAGGGAAATGTGTCCTAAAGCAAAATACTCACTGGGCTTTTTGCTTCTTTCTTCCTGAGTAAAATCAAATTAGGTTTTCCAGAAGAGTCAGTGCCTACTTGAGAAATGTACTTAAGCTATTTCTTTGACTCTAATTAATACCAGAAAGTGTTGGATTTTTTGGGTTGTGAGGGTTTTGCTTGTTTGTTTGTGGTGGTTTTAATTTGTTTTTGTTGTTTCTTTGCTATTTTTGTACCAGAAAAATGGAAGTTTGATTTATTTTTTTTTAACCTACAGCAGGGAAAGCATCTCTTTTTATTTCAGTGGGCCCTTATGCATTTAGATTCTACAATATCAAAAACCCATCAGAAATCAAGCAATGGTCATGAATCAGCTCACTTGCTTTTTCATCTCCTTAACTGATAAATGTAATGTCACCTCTGTTGTTCCAAGACATCTTAAACATTAAAAATAATGTTGTGATCAAATAATAATTTGTCTCTCAATAGGAGTTTAAAGAAGAGAAATCCTTCCCTCAGCTTTTCCTTGGCATTTATCTCAGCAGTGCAGGCTCTAATCAGGAAATAAACTCAGATCCAATTAGCTGTATCCCTTAATTAGAGATGTATTCTTGGATTTATGTTTTACTGACCTCGCTGCCATTGAAATGAAATTATTTAACTTCTGGAAAAAAAAAATCTCCACAAATTCACACCTCTCCATTCATCAAACTGTTCTGTTTGATGCCAGGCAACCAGTTGCTTGTTTGACTGCAGAAATAACAATATTCTAACCATACTTGGGTAGATATTGCTTTAGTCAGCTCCAGGGATTCAGCTCCTCATTCTCTGCCTGTCTTCTGCCTCTCAACTCCATATCTGGGAATATTTTCTCCATTGCCTCCAATTCTGATAAATAAAAAGTGCTCAGAAAGACCACAATACTTTGAAAAAGCAGAGGTGTACCCACCAGGACCTTTGGAGATTCTTGCCTCTATTAGAAGACTGAATAACTGTGCAATGGTGATTTTGTTTGAGTGCTGTGGGGTTTCCCCTCCGCTTTTTTGTTTTGTTTTTGTTTTTCCTTGTGATTCTCAAATTATTTTGAAGAATAACTGGGTTTTTAGTTGTTAGGATTAGTTTGTTCCCTAAGCTAATGCTTCCTGCTACAGAGCCCAAACTCTAAACTTGCATTCTAAGGCCATCTTCCCAAGAGATGTTTTTTTGGGCTTGTGTTCTAAGTTGATTAATTGTTTGATTGTTTTCTCAGTCCCATCATCTTTCTCTCTCTCTCTCTCTCTCTTCTCCACTTCTGAACTATTTTGAAATTCATTCCCCTGCTTCAAATTAACTTGAAACCAAAGCTGAAATCTCAAAGATTATCAAAATTCCGATAAGTGTCCCAAGAGATGTCCAGGGATAAGAGAAGATATCCCAAATATTGCCCCAGCTGAAGGAGAATAGATTGAACAGAGTGCACAAGTGCTCTGAGTGTCTCATCTTAGGGAGGGCTTGTATTTGCCATGGCCAGTGAGGGAAAGAGGCCAAGAAAAGTTCAAAAAACCTCAGAAAAACAACTTGTTGACTTCTGTTTGGGAAATTAAACAGCCAAACTCCAGTCCTGACCATTCTGTTCTCAGAATGACTGCAATCAGTGTGGAAAAGCTCCTCATGCTGTGATGAGCTCCCTCCAGGAGATTTCAGGTTTTTGGAACTTGTTCATTTGCTTTCATGTGTTGTACTTGATGTGAAACCCCCACTGTCCATTGGTGGGTGGGGAAAAGCAACTTGAACACAGTGTGAGGGTGATCCCTCCAGGACAGGCAGCAAAGAATTTGCATTTTAGAGGGAAAAATGCTGCTTTTTTCCACTTAGAATGGTGTTTCACTGACATCAGTCCACCAGCAGGAGATATCACCTTATGACCTTGTGTCCCCCCTTCTCATTTAATTCCATAATTTAAATTATTAATTTCTTCCAGAATTCCTCATTCTTGTGCATTTCTTTACCTATTTCTTCCTTCATTTATTTTTTATGCAGAACTTTATGGTACTGGGATTTTGACTATGTACCCAAACTATTATTTCTCCAAGCATTGGTAGAAGCCTTACAGGGAACACGTTATTTGTGTGTGGATTGGATTCTGGGATGTCCTTTTCTGTGTTTTGATTTCCTTGTTTCTTTATTTATTTTTGTTTGGTTGGTTGGTTTTTGGTCTTTTGTTGTTTTGTTTTGTTTTTCCTCTGGCAGTACAAAAGTTTGTTCAAAACTCATTGAGCTCAATTTTTTTAATAAATCCATCTGTATAATCATCACCTCTCCTAGGTATGATGTTATTTTTGTTTTATTTTTATTGTGAGGTGTTTGCTAAAGGTTTTTTATGTGTGTGTACCCCTCATTATTTTGGGAGCAAAAGAAGAAAAAAAGAAAGCTATACACAGTTCTTCAGTTAGAAACTGGTTTTGGAGATTTCTATTCATAATTCTCCTGGACTCACAGATGTACTCTAGGCTAGTGAGAAGTTAGGAGAATTAACCTTGTCATGATTGNTGTTTGGTTGGTTGGTTTTTGGTCTTTTGTTGTTTTGTTTTGTTTTTCCTCTGGCAGTACAAAAGTTTGTTCAAAACTCATTGAGCTCAATTTTTTTAATAAATCCATCTGTATAATCATCACCTCTCCTAGGTATGATGTTATTTTTGTTTTATTTTTATTGTGAGGTGTTTGCTAAAGGTTTTTTATGTGTGTGTACCCCTCATTATTTTGGGAGCAAAAGAAGAAAAAAAGAAAGCTATACACAGTTCTTCAGTTAGAAACTGGTTTTGGAGATTTCTATTCATAATTCTCCTGGACTCATAGATGTACTCTAGGGTAGATTAGCATCTGCTAGTGAGAATTAACCTTGTCATGATTGATTATGGAACAGTCTCTCAAATTCAATCACATTTGACCACCAATTTTTTTGTTTGTTGTCGAAGCTGTGATTTTTCAGCTTGGATTGAGATCCAGCAATGCCTGGCTGTTAATCCAGCCTGTGCTGCTGCCCAGGCTTGACCTCTTGCTCCTTCCCATTGTCCTCCTTTCCTCCTCCTTGGCACACCAGTGACACTACTTACCTTTCCTGACATGTGGTGCTGTGCTCAATTAAGATTTGTAACCTCTCTGAAATATTTTGCTGACAGGATCTGGGGAAGCAGAGCTGCTGTTTTTTCCAGCCTTGCATGTACAAACTCTGCTGTTTTAAAACCAGGTTCTTATAGCTAGCATTTAATTGAGGATTTCTTTTGTCTTTTAGACTGGTTCAAACAGCTCAGGTCCTTGGTTTCAGTATTCTGACTGGATATTATGTTAGGTTTTGAGTGCTACTAAGAAGGTAACTTCAAATGCTATTTGTTTTGCTGAATTGAGTGGAAAAAAAACCTGGTATGACGTGGTTTGTATAGTTTAAAGGAATGTATTGTACAGCAAAAAAAAGTGGTTTTTCCCAATTAAGGGCCACTGAGCACTGTGCTGTGTCAGCTTGTGATTTACTGCTGATCCATCCTCCTTGTATAATTTATCACTAATACTTGAACAAGTTCAACTCTTCTCCAGGACTAGAACAGGTCCATCCTTCCCCTGCAGAATATTTTATTAATTGCAGTTGTACCCTGATTACTACAAAGTGTCCTTTCATCATTCATGACTTCACAATGATTCTCTGTTTTGTCTTCCAGGTGTTGCAGCCAACCCTCAGAAGGGCCTGTCCTTGGTGCTGTGGAAATGGGAGCAAACTCTTTGATTTTGTCATTTTTGGTGCTTCATGGGGGAAGGTGTTGAATGTAACTTCAGGGCAAGGTAGGTGTGAGAGGAGTGAGGGAGGGAACAGCCAGCTGGGGTGAATAATTCAGTGAGCAATTAGGAGAATCTGAGGGCTGAAAGATGAGTCAACACCGTGAGCTGTTTTCCTTAGGCTGGGAGAGGAGCACCTGTGAGCCCTGGCGCCGTTCCTGACCAGGTCATGTTTGTCCTGCTGCTGCACCATCCAGCTTGCAGTTATTTAATCCAGTTCAGAGAAAGGAAGTGAAATGTTTTAGCTGGTTTCCTAAGGAAATGAGGCTTAAGCTGTCACTCCAGATGCCAAATTTGACAGAATTTTGTGGAAGTCAGCATGTGGGATCAGAAGAGAGATGAAGTTCATGTTGATGTTAGGCAGAAGCAAGGCAGTGGTCATCAGGATGCACAGAGCTGGACTGGTCATAACAGGTTCTGTTCCTTGCCAAGGGAGTCAGCAACCCCCAAATTTTAAGAAAAGCTGAGTATTGAAAAGGAAAAACCAGGAGGGAAGGAGCAGGGATTATGACAATCACAGATGAGGTGAAATGAGGCAGAAAACCATAGGGTTAGGCTGGGTGATATATAAAAGGTGTAAAGGTATTGTGGTGAGGGTGACAGAAGACCTGAGGAAACACAGCTCCATAGAAAACAAATTTTCTATGGCTCCACATTCTGCAGCAATGCTTTTAAATCCTGAGACAGCATGAAAGAACTGGAGAACCAATATTAGCCTATAATGTTCCTGCATTTATAGGGGAGCTGAGAGGAAATTTTTTTTCCTTGGTGATGCTAAGGCCAGTTACTTGTAGGACCATGGGTTTAAGATACTTGAGGTCAGTTTCCAAGTTACTGTCTCATCTGACTGAAACAACTCCTCCATAACTGGAAAACTTAATCAGCTGCAATTTTAGATTGGTCCATTTCATTTGTGAACTTGATCTCTCTTCTCCCAAGCACCATCTGCTGCAGCACCAGACTGATGTACACATCACTGAATTTCAGAGAGATGAGGAATTTGGCATGAGGCAGTGAGAGGAGATTGAAGAAAGAATGCAGGAATGCATAGGGGACCATGTACAAGTCATGTGAGATGAAATAACCCTGCCCTGGTAAATAGAGATGGCTTAAAGAAGTGAGAAGTCAGAGCTTCAAAAAGCAGAAATAGTCCATGTGAGGCAGGTGAAGGAAAGATGAGGGTTTCTTGGATGGAGAGGGAGCAAGAGAGGGAATTCTGGCAGCAAAGGCAGGCCTGAGTGGGTAATTGAAATGTGCTGCTGAGCACACAGAACCAGCCAGGGGATGAGGCTGAGCTCTCTGTTGTTCTGTTTTCTTGTGAGGTGACAGAAACAAATCTATTGAAGTCAGAGAACACGTTTAAGTGCCTTTTGAATATGTTTCTGTTAATGACTCTCCTGGCAGTCCTTCAGAATCCATAAGCTTGTTGATTTAAAGAGCTTTTTTATTAACACACTCTCCTTAATCACTTTGTGTTGTTCTCCTCCACAAGTTGGGGGTGGGGGAAGAAGGGGGAAAGGCAAAAAGGTATGAATAAAAACTCCCTTGGTTTTCCTAAGGGGAAGAGGATTGGCCATCTGTGCAGGTGGTAGATTAATTTGAAATATCATCTCTCAGCTCTATGGCAATGCTGAACACCTTGACAGCACCTGACTATTTTACATATTCCTAGCATTATAGAAAAGTAACGGGTTTTTTTTCAGCTTCATGTGTTTGAAACTACAGCTTAAGCAGCTCACCATAAAAATGAGCAAGTCTTTTAAAAAGGGATGTATTGTTGAATAAAAAAAGAATTAATAAACTGGAGGTGAAATCCATGTGCAACCTATTAAATTATCCACGAGTTAGACTCTGTTCTCAAGTTTTACACACCAAAATGTCTAACCTTGGACAAGCAATGTAATCAGCAGGTCCCCAAACGTGTAATAACGTTCTTCATAGGGTTCTTCTTCTTGTTTGCACAGCTGCCAGATGGTGTGTGCCATATCCCATTTCACCACACTGTTATTATTTCTGTCTCAGGGCTGGGGAGAGCTGCAGGCTGGATGGGATATTTCACACTTGGAGCTCGTCTCACAGTTTGATCCCTGAATTAACAAAGGCTGCACCTCTGCAAAGTCCCAGGCTGGGCAAGGACTTGGGTTGTGGAAAGTGTAAGTTCTTTGGGGCAGATGGGCTTAATGCCTGTCCTTAAACCTCCCAATAAGCTTAGCCCAGAGCTTACCTTCCTCACCCTTGTGCACATCCTAACAAACTTCTTCTTATCAAATTTCTTCTTTTCCCAGTTCAAGTCCACTCTGTCAAAATCTGCCATGGATAGCTCAG
>VZTR01015605.1:369180-388714 GCA_013400775.1 Chaetops frenatus
AAAAAAAAAAAAAAAAAAAAAAATCACTGCTCCCTTTTAAAAGCACACAAAGTCTGTAAATGCTCTCCTAAAAGTTGAAAACTGTTTATATTTGATGAGAATCCACATCATAACTGCCTGATTCACTTCCCAATTCTTCCCTGACCTCTTGACTTCCTTAGTGCTGCGTGACACAAATTGTGTGATCCTGTCTGCCTGCTGGTTCTTTTTGTCATTAGCCAGGATTCATCTTCTCTGGGACTTGTCAAACTTGAGTTATTTTTAATCCTTTGCTGGGCCTCCCTAAAGGCATTATATCACATCTCCTGACACTGCACATGATCTCTCAATCCCTATTGTCCTACCCTATTCAGATTCCTTGTGTTTATTTCCTACCCCTGATAGGGTTCCATCTATTATTGCTCTTCTTAATAAATCTGCAGGTTTTGACAACCTGCAGCCACTTTCATTTTTCCAAACAATTTGTATGAACTCTTTAAACAAAATCAGCCACAGTAACAAATCCTTCAGGGCCTCTGTTGTTATCTTCTCATTTGGCAGGAGATTGTTCCAGGACACAATTTTATGGCAAAACACATTTCAGACAGTTTAGTTTCACCTCTCACTTCATTAGCCAGAGTAATATCTGGAAAAGTTTGCTACTCTTCTTGCAATTTTGATTATTTCTGCCCTTTTTAAATGCAGGTTGTGCTGAGCTGAGTTGTTAAAAATTATTTACTGGCTATATTAAAGGAGATTCCTTCTCTTCTGCTGTGCCTGCAGTGAGAGGATGTGAGGAAATGGCCTTAAGATGAGACAGGGGAAATTCAGATTAGATATTAGACACAATTTTTTCACTGTTCTGGTGTTACAGGGGCAGTGCTGGGTTGGATGGTTGGACTGGATGGGTCTTAAAGGTCTCTTCCAGTCTTGAGGGTTCTCTGATTCTATTGATTCCAACTTGCAGTATTTAAGTGAAACTCAAATCTCTTTGCCTTTGTTCCAGAAGTGAAGCTGGAATTCAGCTTAAGGTTTGTTTTGGTTTTAGTGATAATGTAATAGTTAAATTTTGCTGCTAAAAATTACAAGAATTGTAGCAATTCTACTAAAAGTAATCTTCATAAACCTCAGGAATTTAGGATATAATCTCTTCTTTAAAAGAACCAAAATACATTCAAAAACAGGAAAAGCACAGTTTAAACATCCAAGCAATTGTAATTCTGCCGTGTCATGACATTTCAGTCCTACTTCCACGTAAATTACTGTTTTCAGGATGTAGAAAATTATATACAAGCAGTAGAGTTGCTGACATTCTTGCATGGGTTTCAAAAGTCACTTTTAGTGACACTCAGGGTCTGCTTAACTCACTGGGAAAACAGAAAATGGAGCTAAACAATAGAAGCTACTTTGCTGCTTCTATAGTCTCTACTCAGAAAAACTGTATTTTTCTTTATTAATATTGTATTAGATTTATGAAATCTAAATGATAGAGTAAGTTACTGATTTTACAGTTTTTAGATAAGTCTGGAATATATGTGCTGTCCAGTGGAAGTTGTGTGGCTCTGAAGAAAGTCATGTTTTCCAAGTACCAATATAAAGTTACATTGAATATGTTTGGATGTGGGGCTGAACTACAGTGTTTGACTGTCGTGATAATATTTTAGTTGTTTTTCATTAGATTTCCTTGCAATCCAAACAAGATTGGATTAAATATATGCAACAAAGTTTTATGGGGTTTTTTTAAAAATTTTTTCAAGAATGTGGATTGAAACCTATCTGTGATATGGAATAACAGTGAAATATAAACTCTGGAAAAATCATACTGAAGATGAGGCAGGATATTAGTTTTGAAATTAATATTGCAATGCCATGGCTTGTCCAGAGTTACAGACAGTGTTCAATTTATGCACATCTTTAAGTTAAACTGGGAATTTAATTTCTCATTTCACCTAAGATGGGGAACACTGAGCAGTGCCTGTGCCTCGTTCTCCATAGTGCCTGAAAATTCTCTTTTGGCTACAAACAAAATAAATATTCTCTCTTACTGAGACTTAGACTGATGCTGGCCACTGAGAGGGGGAGTTCCGAAACCTGGGGCTCTGTAGGGCCCCATACCCAACCCAAGGGCTCAGTCTCAGCCCTGAGAGGTTCTTGTCCTCCTCAACTGGAGATGGTCAGTGGGTTATTAAACTCAAAACTTCCAGCTCCTGTGTGCATCTGTCTCAGAGTAAGTATCCAGCTCTAAATAATAGTGCTAAAATCTTCTTTTTCTAGGTTGATTTCCAGTGTGAAACAGTTTGACAAGCATATCAGATTCAAGGTAAATCTCTCTGCTTCTTATGAGGAAGGGGTTGTTGAGGGAAAACTTGAAAAGTTGTTTTGGAAGGGAACATTTTTGTTGTTGATTGACTTGAAAAATCAGGTCTTTGAGTTTCATGTGTATTCACCCAATATCTTGCCCATTTCTCTGGTTCATCAATTAGTGGCTTATTTACATGTCTAGTACATCATGTAGAGTGAAGTGAATGATTTTACTTTGTAAAACTAACTATATGCCTGGAAAGGATGAATTAATTATTAGGTTTCCAAAGCATGGCTTAAAAAAATCCCTTGGAATTCTAAAAAATAAATAAACCAGCAGTGCTATTTAGAGGGATCATAAGCAGCTGGGACAGGTAGATTAAGATGGGTTTTATGCTGTTTTTTCAGGCTGATTTGTGGGTTTTCCATCAGTCTTTGGGTGTGACAAGAGTGGGAGGTGATGGAGGGAGGGAAAGACTGAACATTTACAGGCATGGGTGCATTTACCCCTCATTCTAAAGCAGCTGAATTAGAAACAAATGAATGTAAAAAGGCTGATGATTAAACACTTCCCAAACTCGTGGCAAATGCTCACACAAACTTCTTGGTAGCAGCTGAATGAATTAATAAAAGGATTTCCAGCTCCCTGCCAAGCAATAGGCAGCAGTAAGTTCCTTTCCTATTAGTAAGAGGCTGCTGGGCAGAACATGATCTTAATGTTTTGAAGTGTTTCTCAATCATATGAATTTATAGAGGAATACATCTTAGTGTTTCTGGTTCACATGCCCCATCAGAAGTGGCCCATGAGTCTCAGAGTTTGGTAAATATTCAGCTGGCCTTATCTGATCCTTTCCTGCACCCTTTTGGAAAGCTTGTTGAATTTTATTCTGCACCTTTCCTGGCTTAGAGCTGCTAAATACTCAATATTAAAATCATGTAAACAATGTCAATGTTTTTAAGGTTTTTCAGAGCTAAAATGCCCCATCTGATCACATTTCACCCTTTCCAGAAAATAAACAGGATGCAATAGACTTTTATTATCTTCTGTTCCAAAACTATGTCAGATTAGCTGCAAAATAACTTTTGTTTGACAATGTTGTATAAATACTTTTTACTTGAATGGTAGTGATACCAGAAGATTTAAACCCAAGAGCTTTGAAGTATTGTCCAATTGTCTCAGTGTATACAGCATTAAGAAATGTTTTAAATTTTGTAGCTTTGAAGGGTGTCTTAATATTCAGCAAAAGCTGGTGTGCTTCTGCACCACATGGAAATGAGGAAATATTCCAAAGCCCTTTTCCTTTTTGACAGTCCTTTATTGGGTGATGCTGAGTGACCACTTCAAAGATGAACCCCCTGCATTTGTGTGTTTGCACAGATCTCAACTCCAGCCCAAACAGGGCCTAAGGAACTGATGCAGTACAAAAACAACTGCTGGAGACTTTGGGAAAAAGAGCTGTGTTTTAAATGACACTTTTGTGAAATGGGAATCTTAGTCCTGTATTGTGAGAAATGATGAATTGTAAGTGTTGCTTTTTTCTAAAATGCCAGGAAAGGTTATTTCTTTTAAAAAAATTCAGAGGAAATTCAGAAAAAAGAAAACCAAAATGTAGCTTGATATCATTATTGAATTTGGTAGCTGAAAGAAGGGGAAAAAAAAAAAAAGAGGAAGAAAACTAGATGTAAAAAAAAAAACAACCCAAAAGACATCAATAAGTCTTTGAAAAAAAAAAAGCCTGAAAGCTCTGTGAATTTGTAGCTTAGAAAGAAAATCTTTAAAATATCCTTTGAGTTAAACCACATTGGCTGATCCCACCAGCATCAGGAGCTTTAATAAGACCATCAATTTTCAAATCCATTGGCAGTTCATCAGGTTTCCTACTGGTGTCAGTGCAGTGGTGGTGTTGCACTGGGAAATTCCTGCAATATTCCTGTTCCAGCACTTTACATTTATTCCTGCATTTGCAGGGCTAGGGACAGTTTCAGGATGGGTCTTCAGCCTGTATAAAGCACTTCAAAGGAAAATCACTTAAAATGAACCATCCTTTTAATTTTGTCACTTTTTGAAATGAGGGAACGATGGAAAAGAAACCTGAGGATGAAAGCAGCAAATAAAGCTGTGATAAAAGCCTTTAGATATTCATCTGCCTTTCAATCACTCTGTGCTCTGTGGTCATTGTCTTCTTACCTTGAGATACCATTCAACTCTGAGAATTTTTACCTCTAACCTTATGAAAATGGAACAAAAAAGTGGAAGGTTTTGAGTAATGCTTTAAGTATTGTTTTAAGAGAATGTGGAATTTGATGAAAAGAGTTTTTTTTCTTTTGAGTAACTGAAATATGATTGAATTTTACAGAAATGGTCAGTCATAAGTGAAAAGTTCACTTTTTAAAAGTTTGTGATATTTTCTAAAGTCTCTCTACTCAAAAGAAATATAAAAAACTGTTTGAAACTTTTAAATAGTATGGGGTAATAGATATGCTCATGATGGGTAAAAATGACAAACAGAACAAGAAGGAACAAAAGGACTCTTCTGCTTAAAACAGTTGGATGAACTTTAAAAGAAGTCATATTATTCCTAGATTATAAGCATTCAATAACATCAAAGAATACATGCTCAGCATATGGATATATATATTCAATATAAATAATTTATTTTCTCCCCTGCTCCTCGAGTATTATTTTTATAAAAATTGTTGAATTTTTTAAATTCTATGAAGTGTTTCTTTTCATTTTTTCAGAAGTGCTCATGAAATTTATGCCAAATGGAGGCCTTATTGTTGGTTTAATATAATTTCAGTACAAAAATATCATGATAGCCAGTGCCAATGATCCAGAAGAGCTCAGCTGCATTATTCTCACATTAAAGAGATAGATACTTTCCTACAGAGATAAAAATGACAGGCAATATAAACTCATAGAGCAATCTTACCAGAAATAGAGACTTCTGCATGGTATTTGGTTTCTCTGTGCTCATTTTTGCATCCTTCCCAAAAACCACATGAATTTCAGTGGTATCAGGCTTTGGGCAAGTACATAGAAAACAGTGAAAAAATAACCCAAAGAGAACTTTCGTTTGATTTTCTGGATATTTATTCTGTGCAGAATTTTCTGTTTCCCAGGGGCTTTCTCTTTTAAGTGGAGCTGGCTGGCCTGCTTGAAGGGTACAGATTTCCTGTCCTTGTCTCTGTAGGTTGGACATCACAACAGCCCTGGGTGCTTTCAAAGAGAGAGAGAGAGAGAGAGGGTGGAAAGCCCAAAGAGACTCAGCCCCACCATCCCAACTCAGCTCCTGACTGGATTTTTAGGGAAAAGAAGATGAAAGAGGCCTGGAAAAGAGGATATCTCATGGAAGAGAGGAAGGGAGCACCAGGGAATATCTCAGAATTAAGGAGCTCCTCCCATGCCAGCCCCTGGGTGTTATCAGTATTGATGGTTCCACCATGGTAGGCTGGAAATGCAACACAAGATCTTTGCTCTCTGCCTGGGGCCAGGAGAGATGCCTGGAGAAATCTCTGTCCCCAAGCACTGAATTTTACTTACTTTTAATCTGGTTTCTAGGCAAGCATTGGGTGCATATCCTGGCTGGGCTGTCCTTTTTTCTCACCATTATTAATTTGGGGAGACCCAAAGCAAAATCTCTGTAGAGAATCCCTCAGAAGAGCAGCATGAGAGTGCCTTGGCCAGTGTTGTGATTTCTGGGTGCTCTTCTCCTAGGAGGGCACTCTCCATAGGGAACTAATTTGGCTTCTAGTTCATTTCCAATTTCTAACTCTTAGTTCAGATGCTGGATTTCCTGCATGACAGGCCCATCACTCTGTCCTGGATTCCTCACCCAACTTGTCTGAAGCACATTCTGTCTCCCTCTTCACTGTCTTTTGAAGTATCACCCTTTTAATATGAAGGGGCTGCTTCTAGGGGGAAACTTAATTGCCTTTCTATTTTCACTCCTTTTTTTTTTTTTTTTTAATTTTCCCTGAAAAAGGGAGAACATTCCCTTTGATTTTGCTGCCTTTGGATGCTTCCAGCAGCTCTGAGTGAGAACATCTGAAATGATGTATTGACATTTCAGATGGATCACTGGCAGCCTTCCATGACAAGCCAAAATAAATATTCAGGGAGAAATAATGCAAGGTGATTTGTGTGCACTGGGGTCAGGAAAGGTGGGTCTGCAGGTAGAGGGGGCTGATTTTTCTGTGGAGAATGTCCTGCTGGTTTTTTGGAGAGCAGCTCCCTGTTCCACACCATGAGACACACACAGGTGTCCCCAGGCCAGGTCCTCCTGTCACTCTGGGCCAGGTGGGAGCTGATTTTCAGTGTTCAGCAGGTTGTGTATCCAATGGGCTGACCTGGTGATCTTGTTGCCTCCTGTTTCTCACCTCATTTTGGCCAGGATAAAGTGCTGCATAATTTTCCCCCTCTCTTATACGTGGAACCCAAATGTGCCACTTCCTTGGACCTCATTATTGGGTTCAGTCCATTTATAGTGGCAGGGATTTCAAGTCCTAATATGAAAAGACAGTTTTGGTGTTACTGTGAAAAGTGGTGTCTGAAGACAGCAGTGGTTTTTAAGTAGCAGAAGTTGGAAAAAAATTAAATTACACAGCCCCTTATACAACCACTTATCTTGCGACTTTCCTTTTGGAGACTATCACCCATCATAAAATTCATTTTTTAAATTTCTTTTTGCCATTTTTAGGTACCTGCCCATAGTCCATAACACGTAGCTGCCAGGGGAGAAGGAAATGAATAAGGGGAGGAGTAGGTTGTGGTTCTTTCTGCTATCAGCTTGTTTTATGCAATCATTTTTTTATCCTCCACAGTTTTTTCTTCTCCTGGAAGCTGCAGGCTCACATGAACAAAATCTCTTGGGAGCAGCATGTCCCAAAAGAGAATGTTCCTCTTGGAGGAAGAGGAGGAGGGAGGGTGACAGGAGGGGATATTTCCAGTGGCAGGGAAAGGGAGTCCCAGGGCATTTTTTTTGTTTGTTTATTTATATTTGCATTTCTCACAGAATAACTGTTTTGGGTTTTAATGATGTGTGAGGAGTGTTGCCAAAAATAGAAAACATTCATTTGAATTTTCAATGAAGCTGATTGTACCTCTCTTCCATTTAATTTCCATGAATATTCTAAGGAATATAAAGGGAATATTCACTGGAGCAATAAATGTTATGCTAATTCTGTGGGACAAAAATGGGAAGTAAGTTTCGAATTCCAAATACTTGCAATGATAACCTATTTTATGCAGTACCCATTCAAAACCAGGCTTAATTTGCATTGAAGTCAGAGACTTGAGGGTGTCTCTAGACTTCAGGGTATTTGTACCCTTCTGCAGAATTAGTGCATGAGCCATGAATCTAAAATGTATCAAGCAAAATTGTGCCTGATTGAAAGTATTGCAAATTTTAGGGGAAAAAAAAAAAAAAGAGGAAAAGATTTAGTTGTTAAAGCCCAGACAAACACTGAGATGCCCCTGGCTGTGTAAAAATTTTCATGAAAAGTCAAAAGACTAATCGGTTCCTGATATTTGTTACTGCCTTGAATATTGTGATAGTGCTTTAAAGTTTTCATTCTTAAAATCCTTTGGACAAGGGGAACTTTTTCCAGAAACTTCTGCAGTATTTGTTGATGTCTCCAAACAGAATGAAGAGCATTCTCAAAAAACAAACAAAAAAAGTTTTGTGAGTGTGGTGCTGAGAGTTTGCCTCTTTCTGGCATTTTCCTGCTACTGCTGAATTTTCAATAAAAGCCTAGATGTGTTTGGGTAATTATATTGACAAACAGTTATATCTATTATAGAGAACAGACCATTATTTTATAATATGCATTTGTTTTGCTTTTTTCTGAAATTTTCTTTTTATAAAGAAATTTTACTATGCAGAATTTTAATAATGCTGAATTTTGGTATATTTCCAATATTTGTTTTAGAGTTTTAACCCTTAGTTAGGCCATTCACCAAAACTTTTCTTCTGAGACTTTTTCTGCCTGCAAGGCCTCCTTCAGTCCAGACAGGTATTTTGACACTGCTGTAACATGGGGTGCATTTAATTTTAAATGAATATTGCCTTTTATTTCAATTTAGTTTAAACCTCTTGGAAGTGTCATGATAGAAAATGAACAGGCACTCTGAAATCTGGAATAAGTGTGCAGGGAGGATCATTTCAGAGTCTATAAAGCGTACTTTGTTGTGCTGATTTTTTTTTTTCCTTTTGTAGAAAGAAGAAAGCTCAATATTTATGGGCTGCAAGAGTTTATCAATGCATTATCTGTATGTGAGACAAATGCTTTGAAATTTCCACACCAAACCAGCTTGATTGGCTTTTTTTCCCCCCCATTTCAACGGAGGGAAAAAAATGCAAATCAATGAATAGTCTTTTATTATCTCGTGCCCAGAAGCTGATTTGGTAATTAATTGTATTGGATATGAGCTCTGTGGCTGAGGGGGTGCTCACAAGGAGCAGGTGATGGATACACTCCCCTTTCACCTCTGGAGACCTCACTTTAATCCTGCCATAGGTCACCCTGGAAATGACTTTCCATGGGCTTGTTTTACTCTTTGGGGCTGGTCTGTCCCCATCACAAACCCATCATGGTGCAGTCAGCAATAAATGCCACAGACAGGCTGCTGGCCACTGTGCAGGGCAGTCCTGGTCCCTCAGCAGAATTGTGACTGGGAGCAGCCAAGCTCAGTTTGTCCTGAATTTCAGGCCCATTTGAAAAGCATTTTTTTTCCCAGAGACTTCCTGAAACTTCTTGAAGGACCTAAGGACAACTCTAGAATTGAGCGTTTTAATACGTTCAGGAAACACCCATTTGACAACAGCTCTTGTCGATTGTTTGATCTTTCGAGTCGCAGTGAAAAAATTAATAAATCCATAAGAAATAAAGAGACCTTCTCAGAGGTGATGTTAATTCCAGTGTTCCCTGTGTTCCCCAGGCAGCCTGGTGACCCCACCCTGGGCTGCTGAGCAAGAATCCTTGAGCCAGAGCTCGGCCCCACACGCAGAGCCTCACGACAGGAGCTGTGCCTCGAGTGGAGGTGAGAGGTTCATTATTTCACACATTCTGTGTGTGCCTTCATCATGCACACCCCCTGTTTCTCATGAACTCCCTTCCTGCTGAGCAGGAGAAAGGAAAAGCTGAGTGGAAAGTGGGAGGGATCTGTCTGCAAGAGGCTCTGGTGCCACTCACACACTCAGGTGCAGCAGCCTCATCAGCTGCCCTGCCCCTGCTTCACACTGAGCCTGCAGCAAGAAACTTCCCCAGATTAGCTGGTGGGCTTTTCATTCAGCATTTCAAGGTATGACTGTGTTTCTGGTGTGTGGTGCAAACACAGGGAGGAGTTTTGATGGATAGCAGAGGAGGAGAGGGACAGAGATGCTCACTGAGACCAGCTGATGCAAACAGGCTCGTTTATGTCTTGTCCATAAACTTAGGAAGTACAGGAAGAGACCCCTGGGAGCTCAGTGACACTAATGGAAAAGTTAAGTGTGAGACTGTACAGCTGGACTTGATGGCTTTTATTCAGAGTTGTTGTTAATTTAGACAAAGCAATCTAAAGCTGTCAGGAGTGCAACCTCTGCATTCACTTCTGTAAGTTATCATAGTTTCCATCACCTCAATAACAGGAACTCAGGTGTGGGTGTTTGTCTTACAGGTGAATCTCAACCTGCTGGGTTAACCAGTGGTTTGGAAGGAAACAATTAGCTTTCCTTCTCTAATAAATTGTGGCTTTTTTTTTTTTTTTAACCTTGCCTTTTAAATAAATTTAGTTTCATTTTTTTTTAGTAGCTGATCTGGTTGAAAGTGGTACAAGGTGAATGTGTGAGCCCATACCAAATGTACCAAGTTGAGCAGCAGTCATTACCCTTTGTCTAACTAGACTGTGGATGGCCATCAGAGGCCATTAGTTCCCAAATTCCAAATATTCACAGGGAATTCTGATATTGTAAAGAAAGGCTCGTTCCCAGAGTGGTGAACTTTTGTTCTCATTTCCAGTTACACTTGAGCACCAGCTGTACCATGTAATAGTTGTAACATTTCTTTCCTTCAAAGAGAGCATCCCTCACCCTGATGAGAATTGCAGCCTGAAAAGATCATTCTGATTCAGTGGTCTCAAGTGTCACCTCTGTGACCTCGCAAAATAGACTTTTCAGCTTTTGTGTATCACCTCCTGCTTTCTCCATACCCAGTGCATTCTCATCACCTCCTCCTCCACGCTGACATTTGATTCATTGAGCTGCATTCTGATGGAGAAATCCCACGTTAGCCCCTCTTCTTGGGAGACTGACAAAACCTCTGTAACAGATAAGCTTTTTTTCTGATATTTGAAATAGCCTAGTGCATACCTATCTGCCTCTGTTTTGGGATTCTGCACCTATGGGATAGGGCAGAAAGCAGCTTCAGAACCAGGACCTCTGATACATGATATTTTTCAACTCTAGCCATGGAGAGGCATAAATGATTTCATGTAATGTTAAACAACAGCTAGCTTCTCTTTCCTTTTCCTTATCTAAGGAAACATAACTCACTCTGTGCCTGAGTCCCTAATTAGTAACACTTGCAAGCCTTGACCTTTCCACAGAGAGCTCAGCTCAGCCTCATCTGTAGAGAATTGCCCCTATGATGTAGCTGTGCATAATAATAAAAACAATTTAAAACTCATTAAAACGTTAAAAAAAAAAACCCCTACCAAAACCCAAACCACTCAAAAAGCTTAGACCCAGACTTCTCCACATTTATTCACATTGAGCAGTAATTTGCTCTGGTAATGGTCCCATTGAGGCTGTTTTAAGATACTGGGGACTGAAAGTAAGAGCATTGTTTAATAAATAAGCAGTTGTGCCCTTCTGCTTTGTTCATTTATGGCTCAATATTCTTTGTGTCCAGTTCATGAATTGTTCCCAGGACCAGCCTATTTTCAACATTTTACTTGTACGTTTGCTCCTTTGTCTTATTTTGTCTGATTATTTCTCATAATGTGGAAGAAAAAAAAAACCATGTTGCTAAAGCACCACCTGGAGTGCAGTGATTTTGTCTAGACTGGTGTCACTGTTAGAGATGACTGAAAGTGTTTATTTACCCAGTGGCAGTAAGCCTTTTTTCTTTTTTATGCCACAACCACATATTGCCAGGCCTCAATTTCTTATTTCAGATCATTAAAGTGTCCTGTACCTGGAATAATTTTAAAATTTAACTGCACCTTATTCAAAATATTAATTTAATATATTTACCTGTCCTGTTCAGAAAAAAAAAGACAGACTCCAAAACCAATATGTTGTCTCTCAGTTGGTTCTGTGATCTGAAGAAAAATAATGCAATATACAATTCTTTTCTCTCTATTCAGAGCACTTGTCCAGAGATTTCCATGGGATTTTCCATCTGCTTACTCTACACTGGACTTTTCCCTTTGTATCAATCACTAAAGAATCAAATGGTGAGTGCTTGAAGCATAAGAGCTGCCATTGGTTGTACCTTAAACCTAACTTGTACAGGTTCTCATGTTTTCTTATTTCCACTTTGTCTCAAGGAGAAAACAATGGCTTTCAATTTCATTCAGGGCAGAAATTATGATAAGTCCTGGTACCAGTTGAAACACATTGAATTCCCTTTCTAATTAGAATGAAGTTATGCTAAAATAAACTCCTCACCTTGAAGGTTTTGTACATTGGAGAAGAAAATTTCTGCTTTTCAGGAAAGAGGTTTTACTGTTACATCAGCAAAATTGGGAACAAAATCTGTGCCTGTTTTGCCTTTTTTTTTTTTGTGAAGCCAATAACACTGGTTGCCCAAATATTTCTTTATTATAATCTTCAAGAATATGATTCTATTTGATATAGTAAATATGTTTCTCCTCAGTTCCCCCTGTTTTAATTCTAGGAAAGAATACATGCTTTTGGTAATTTATTTTCCTTCCACTGTTTAATAACCAGTGTTAACCTCCATTTTAGAACATTTGGGGTTTTAAAATTAAAATTTAAAATTAGATTGTCTGAAAGGAATAATGTGTCTACATTTACAGTCCAGACTTCTGGAGTTGTGATGAAAAGCAGTTTAAAGAAGAAATCATTGACAATGGAGTGTTTCAACAATTGAACTGCTGATTTTTTCAGTGGATATTAAGGTGTCTTTAGCTGCCATTTTAGCAAAACAGGCTAAGCTCTCTTCCATATTGTATTCTAAATTTCAAGAGGTACATACAGAGGAAAATGATGCCCTGCTACTTGAAGTGTTGAGTTTTTTGAGTTTATCCATTGATGCTGGATCTCTTGCTGTTGCCCATGCACCTTTTACATTTGTAAGAGCCTTTTCCTGCAGCTGACATGTAAATAACTGTATATTTCAGATGGCTGAGATCATACCTAACTCATTTCCATTAAAAGCTGCCATTTCAACTCCTCCTCCCCCTGCTACTTGACCCAGGCTCTGTCTGGGCTGCTCAGCTGTGGAAACAACAGCAAAGGAAACAGATAATGATGGTAAACTGGGGTGTCATGGTTCTCTTTGTGTATGGCCATTGTAATACAGCTCCAGCGGGCCAACAATGACTCATCAGTGGCACCAAACCTGCAATTTCGCTGTGTTTGCAACTCCAGAGAAGAAAAGCAGCTCACAATTACACGTATTAAACTTTCAGATGATGCAGAAATGATGATGTACATCACTTACATTATCAGTCAAACTGCGGGGGAGAGGACGTCACATCTTTATGTGGCCCAGGTGCACATTTCTTATAATTTAATCAGCTCAAAGCACCCTCATTTCACCAGAGGACTCTAATTCATGCCTTGCAAACCACACCGTGCCCTCTGTCTCCTCCCTGCCGCCGTCAGTAAATGACAGCTCACCGCTCCCAAGCCTTACCTGCATTTAATCCAGCGCCCTCTGCCAGGGGTTCAGCCGGCTCTGCTCCACAAGCTGAAAGAGCTGGACAAAATGCCATGAATTATCTTCATGGAGATGATGAAGAGCCAAAGGGACTGCTTATAAAAAAACCCAACAAGCTGCTGGTAATTTGGTTTAGACAAATGAATGTGAGAAAGGTGTTCGTGCTGATCTCTGGCAATGATGTCCCTCAGCTCAGCAAGGATGCACTGATTGTGGAGAGACCTGGGTACCTGTCTGCTTTCCTCTCCAATTTTTATTGTCTGCCTTTCCTTTCTGCCCTTTTGCCTTTCCCCATATTGTCACAGGCCAGGGAATAATAGGCTTGCAGGAAAGGGGAAAGAGCAATCCTGGTGGGTAAACTCAGCTCACCTCTTGGCAAGATCAATGTCAAATTTGGAAACGCAGTTAGGTGTGATCTCAGCCACCTAAAATATACAGTTATTTGCATGACAGCTGCAGGAAAAGGCATTGAGATATATATATCTATATATAGATAGATAGAAAAAAAAAATATATATATGTGTGTGTGTGTGTGTTTATATATACCAAAGTATAGGGTGCACAGGCAACAGCAAAGGATCAAACATTAATAGAAAACTGAACACATGCAGTAGCAGGGCATAATTTTTCTCTATATGTACCTATTGAAATTTAAAATACAATAGAGAGGGGTGGGGTTAGACGGATGACCTAAGCAAATGCCATGGGAGGGTGGGATGGATTTCCAGGGAGTAGAAATGTGATGCAGGGCTGGGAGGAGGAGGTTTTGAGGGGAGGTTTGTGTTTCACCGTGGTTGTTCCTAATTCCCACTGGTGCTGGGGATTCTGACAAGGGTGAGGGGCCCTCCATCAGAGCAGGGGGCTCAGGGACATCCCAGCTCTGGCTTTTGCCTCCCCCCAGTGCTTGTCCCATGGTTGTCCCACCCTGGAATGTCTTCATGGTGCTGGAATAGCCACCTTTGTGTCCCTCAAAAAGCTGAATGAAGGCGTTGGGGCTGCTGTTTTGAAAGCTGTCAAAAGAGGATTTGGATGCTCTGCTCTCATTAAGAAACTGGTGGGAAAACAGGTGCCAAAATCCTGCTGTTGACCCTGTAAATCTGCCTGCACCAAAAAAAAAACTCAAGAGAGAAGAGAAAAAGACAAATGCCTCTTCAGCTGATTGGCACTGGCTGATATCACAGCAGTTTCAAAGTGGTTTTTTTTTTTCCTTGTGTCTTTTTGTCTTTGCCTCGTCCAAAATCAAGGGTGGGGATGGGGAGAAAGAAACCCACCTAAGAAATTTTTTGAATGATTTTCATTTTGGAATTATATTCTTCTCTCATTTAAATTTCATTTTGAAGGGAATGAAAAAAAAACCTCACTAGTCAACCCAAAAATTAATTTTCTTACTGTTCTAGTTAAAACCTGCCAGTCTTTGTAAGTATTAGCATAAACTAGGGGAAAATATTGAAAATTAAGAAATGTACTTTATTTTTCATTACCAAAAGAGTATTTTTACATTCAAAGAGTGGGTGAAGAAAGGATAGTCAAAGCTTAATCTCCATTTGACAAAAACATTTCCATACATTTTACTCATATGCATAATTCACAAGAAATGAGTCACAACTGAGGAGTGAAAAAAACTTCCATAGACATGAAGAAAAATATTAACAACTGTTACTACTTATAACATCTTGCTTTAAAGGAGCACTCCAAAATAAAAATGCTGTGGATGTTAGAGGGGACCAAAATGCCAAATTTCTATTAGCTGAGCTCTGTCATTTGGCAATCATGGGAAATAGTGCAGGTTTTATGAAAGGAAAAGAAATGATCTTAAAAATTCATGATTCCTGTTTAACATATCTGAAGTTTTATAAATTCAAAAGGTACAGAACTTCCAAAGAAATCATATTGGCTCATTCAGAGTAGTATTAAGTGTAATCATGGAAGTCCATCCATGTGATTGTAGGGAAGTTTCTGATTACCTGGTACATTTTCTCTGGTGATTAAAATATTGTGCATGATGAGCTGAGACACTGGAGGATTTTTCAGGTTTACAGATTTGTCAGTGTTGTCAGAGTTAAATATTAACAGGGCTCCCAGCACTTGTTCTTGGAATTTAGCGATAAACACCAGAATAAACTGATCCAGATCCTCTTCCCAGCAAAGATCTGCTGCCCATCAGTACCCTGTGTCCCAGATAAAGGTAATCCTGGTGGTTTTCTCTCTGATATTCCTGGTGGTGGTGAGGTTAAACATGCTTCACATCCATACAGAATGACTGAACTATTCCTTTTTCCTTCCTATTTTTGATAATTATTCATTGTTAGCCCCTCCACAGTGGAAAGTCTGTTGCTGCACAAGCAGTGGTGTTGATTATTTTGGAATTTAAACTCTGCAAGGACTGGTCAGTGCATTTTGTTGCCTTGGGAGTGGAAGTGGGTGTGATGGAACAACAGGTTGAGGCTGCACAATGACACACAGAGATGAGAAGATGGAGCAAATCCCTGGAAACCCTCAGCAAAAAGCTGTTAACAGATCTGAAAATAAGTCTGAATGCCTCTTGTTGAGAGGGTGACACACATCTCTGCAGGTTTGAGCTGTGGCAGAGCAGCTGGAGGCTGTTTGTGGTTACAGAGGTGACATCACAGAGTTTATTGATGTGTGCAGGTTGTGGATTCTGCTCAGTATTTATGGGACACAAAATTTGCATTGTCTGATACTTGCAGTGGTGAGTGCTTTACATTTCAAGCAGTTTCAAGCCCACAAGAGCTGCCAGTGCCATGGAAAGATGAAAAATTCCTGCAAACCATTTTCCCTGAACTTCTTTAAAGAAACACTTCCCCTTACTTATTTTAAAAGCACCACATATTTCCCCAGACAACATTTTGGCTTTCCCCTTTTTTGCTGGTGCCAGATATCAGTGCCAGGGGCTTCTCTCCTGCCTGCTGTGGTTTCAGTGTTCCTTGTGCAGGAATTGTCTGGAGGCCATGGACAGATTTGGCTGCAGGCATCAGGCAGGGCTGCCATGGCATTGACTCCTGCTCTGGTTCAGATTATAACAATTGACCTGGGGGTGAAAGGCTCTGGATCCCATTACCAATTCCCTGAGTCACCCTGTTCCTTACAGCAGGCCTTCCAACAGCTGATGCAGGATGCTACTGCTCAATAGCAGCTGCACTAAGAGCACTTACTCAGATTTATTGGCCAGCATAACTTTCAGGTTTTGTTTATTGAACAGCAAATAGGTATTTTTATGGAGCTGCACTCATGACATCCTCAAGTCCTTATGCAGCTAAACTTTTTGCTGAAGATGGATATCTTGAATAAGAATTAAAGACAAGTCTGAAGTTATTTTAGAATCCTAGCATACTGTTATTCACAATAATATACTGGATATATTAAAAGCTCTGAATTCAGAAAATCTCCTGGCATCACATTTTTCTAATTTGAATGCCCTGGCATTTTAATTTGTGGTTGGGACTTAGGGCACTTTCTCATTACTGCTATCTGAAAAGCTACACATCTTTGCTTTTCAGCCCTATTGTTTAGTGTGTGTGTCTGAATGGAGGAGAACTGAGATAACAGAGACCCAGAGTAAGGGAGGGGAACATTTCTTGCTCTTGGATGCAGGTGAAAATCTGGTCCATCACCACCCTGTCATGTTCATCAGCTGATTTTTTCTTTTTTTTTTCATGCAGTACTCTAAATAACAGATGTTCTGTCCTATTCTGTCTGTATGATCCTCTAACCAGCTTTTGGTTGAATGATACAACAAAAATGAAGCTGATAGGCACCAGGTATCTCAAAATCTTCACTACTTACTTATATTTTTACATAAAAATTATGTGGTCAGCTACATTGAAGACAAACACTGCACCAGAATTTGGTAGGGAAGAATTTCAGGTTTTTTCCTTCAACATAATTTAATCTCTATGGTGTAATTTTTAGGGTTTTTTTCTCTTCTCACTTACTCTAAAATACCTCCACTCAAAAGTGCTGCACCATCCAAAAGTTAATATCGAATAGATCATATGGGCCAATAGGAACAAAATTTACTTACATACATCCTAGATAATCTTTTGCAGAGTTATTCTCATGTAAGTTAACAGAAAAGAGTTTTATACAATAATCCCTAAAAATTAGAATGGTCAGTGTTGGATTCATGTTGAGTTTCTTTTCTCCAAACACACTTAAATGGTGAAATTGTTTTCCTGAACTTCAAGGCAGTGTATTTATTTTAGATATAAAATTTATAAGTTACTAAAGTTCCTCAGGCATCCATAACTGGTGATTTCCCACGCTGTCATGTGGCTGTACTGTTATTTTTATTGGGTTTTTTTTCATTTCTGCAGTGTTATAGATTGTCGGGGCAACAAAGAAATTGCTTCTTTATAACCTCAATTCATTTGGTTAAGAATTAATTATGCATTACAAAAAGTGATTTTGGGGCGCTGGAGAAAATATGTGAAAATGAAGAGAAAAAAAATCTTGGATATAGGAACAGGAGTGATATGTATCTGCTTTTATATGGAAATATAGTAAGAAATAGGAACAAAACTGAATTTTTAAGCATCTTTTCTTTGAAAATATCACAAAAATCTATTTTTACCATTGATTGCACATCAAAATGAGGAGCAGATTTCTTATTTTTGAGTATTTCTGATCCTTTTGTTCTTCCAGGCCTGTAAGTAGAAGTGACAAAGTAATCAGAAAAAACAGTTTGGAAACTCTTAGTCAAGAATGGCCAGGATTTCAAATGAAAAATGGTAAAAGCAAAAAGAAAAGGAGTAATCTGAAGATTTCATAGGTTTTGTTGTCATTAAATGGAAGGAGAAGCAGTCTGGAAGGAAGTGGGCACATTAAATAAAACTAAGTCTGCCACATTTCCATCTGCTTTTATGTACCCAAACCAGAAAGGAGCCACCTGCTAATCAGAAGTGCCACATCTCATTTATGAATGCAATTAGTCTTTTTTAGTTAATTGTCTTAATTAGTTTGGAAATCTTTAAACATACGGGCAAACAGCAGAAGATCAAAAGACAACAGTGCTGCAAATGAAAGTCATAAAAATATGATGAGTAATCAAAGGAGTTCAGGGCAAAATCATGAAAATTGCAGCATAAACAAGGTTATGGTAAAAATCATAATTACAAACCCAGCCAATTTAAATAAAACATTACCTAAACAAAACATAATCTAAACAAAACATATGTTAGAAATGGGAGTGGGAGAAAAACAGTGAAAATTGTGTCCCCAATGCCTTGGTACCTTCCTCACCTCCAAAAATCCCACAATATAAACACAGTCTGAAGAAAAGGCAAATAAAAAAGCTCAGTTCATCATATTCAAGAGAGCTGTTTAGTACACGGATCTTCTTTGTTTAGGCTTGAGCTGGATGTTTTTATACTCTTTTTGCTTCTTCAGTTACTTTCATGTAAAACCCCTACATGAGCAGGTTATTTACATAACACACGTTGCTATTAAAGGCAAGAATAAGTGAGTTTCTAAATTTTATCAAGACTTTTGGCCACTTTTTTTTTGGCTGTGAGCACAGCCAGATGGATCCATGGAATCAGTACATAAAAGACAGTGCAGCTGTCACTGAGGATCAGAGCACCTCTGCCTTGGGAAGCAGAGTTTTGGGGTATTGAATTGATTTGTTGGCACAGTTTTCGACCTGCCAGTTGTTCATTTTGGTTAAGTTCTGATCAGTGACATTCCTGGCCTTTTGGGGTAAATTCCATGCCTTGAGCAGCTTTGGTGAAGTCCTTGGACAAGCCCTTATTCTTTAGGAGGTTTCCATTGCTATGATGTATCTCTAAACTTATTCCCACTCAATTCTTCTCTTTAATTTTACTCCTTCCTTCTGCAAATCTGCACTTCCAGGGTAAAATAATCCCAAGGCCAAGAACTAGAGGATGTGTACCTGATACTTTGGAGCCTGCTGGAAGCAATTTTGCTGCTTGGCATCACAAGGTGCCACCCCTAACTTCAGCCCTTCCCAGCTGGAATGTCCCTGCTGGAGCAGTTTTTGGCTGGATCACTCTGAAATGTGCTGCATCCTTCCCATGCAGCAGAGCAACAGTGTCATTTTGCAGGTTGGTTGGTTGGCACAAATGTGTTTGTTTAGTTGGATTCAGGAGGTGTCTGGGTTGTGCAACCTTGTTTTTTATGAAAGAGAGCACCCAGGTAGCCTGCAAGACATCTGGAGTGTCAGGGAATGATTGGCTTGTAGCATGAAACAGACTTTTGGGATAAAGATGAGGAAGAGTGAGCTTTAATTAAAAATCCTCTCAGCTTATCTTCTCACTCAGGGGAATGTGATTTTTCAACCATTAAAAGCAACTGGAGCATTACAGCCTTTTAATTTTTATTTTTTTTT
>VZTR01015605.1:388806-414432 GCA_013400775.1 Chaetops frenatus
TTTTTTTTTCCCCTGGAAGGAGAAGTAGCTCCTAATAGAGTGAGGCTTGCACTGTGCAATTGAGAAAATTCAAATGGGCCCCATTTGCTCTGCTGTGTAGAGGATGCAGTTTCTCCACTCACCCAACAAGATAAAGAGGGAGTCAACCATCAGCTGAATTAAACAAAAACCAAAGAACTGCAGGGAAACTTTGGAAAAAGGCCTCAGCTTGAAAAGAAATGACAGAGCAGCGTGAAGCCTGGGTGTTTGTGAGCACAAATTAACATTTCTCAAGTGACCAAAATACTGCTTTCACCTGCTCTGTTGGTGGAATAGACCTGCTTAGGCAGGTCAAAGATCGGCAGTAATTTGCAAGTTGTCAATAAATCAATAACTGATGTACAATCACATGAATTGAGCAGGGTTTTTCACCTATGATGCTCATGAACAGTAAGATCAAGCTGTTGTGAGACTGGAAAATGGAAACAATGAACAGCAGAGAACTTTTTGTTCATTTATGATATTTGTGATGTTGCTCAGATATGTAATGACTTCTCCATCCCTTAAATAGTATGTGTGTTGCACTGATATTATTGTTTTTTGCTTTGTAGNATATATATACACACATATATACATATACATACATATATATATATACACATATATATATATATATATCAGGGCCTATATCAGGCAGCAAATTAACTTTTTTCCTCTAGATAAAATGCTTATTTTATAATAGATGAAAGTGAAAAAAGAAGTAAATAATTCCACAACTCTCTCCTTTATTTCAGTTCCTAAAGGAAAAGTGAATAAGAGCAGGTGTTTGAAAAACCCTGTCATACAAAGATTTCCACTTTCTTTGGAAAACAAGAACATTGAAGTGAATCTACAATTCCTGGTTTCCTCTAGAAACAGTAACACTGACCTTCCTCTAATCCTTTTGACCTACCATTGTAAGGCTGCTTAGAAACAGAAATAGGAACCACATGCTGTCAGTCAGGGCATCCTTAATTTCTCATCCTGAGTAAAATAAAACAAAATCCTTTGTGAAAGAGCTCATAACTCTTCTCCTCTCTTGCAGCTGAGAAGGATCATAATGGAAAGTGACACTGAAAAATCACAGGTGGGCAAGAGCTGTGGCAACACCTTGTAGAGCTGAAAAATATCCATCCAAGAGATGGAAGGATGTGAGTTTGATGGCTTTTTGCTTGTATGTTTGGGGTTGGTTGAGTTGGGGTTTTTTTTGTGTGTGTGTGAGTGTGCTCCTACAAACAGGCTCTTTATTATGTGTGAACTATCTTTCCTTTTAAGGGGAAATTAACTGCCCATTAGAAATCAGTGTAATTGTCTTTTTAATCCATCTCAGAGCCATAGGACAGTGGGGATGTTCAGTCAGGCTTGACTGTAGGCCAAAGCTAAGCCCCTAAAATGCCTTTAACAGAGATGTGAGGACTTTAGAAACATTGGCTTGCACAAGAAAATCTTCAGGCAGTTTGGATTGTAAATGTAGATAGAGACTAAATAAATTCCAGTTTGTAGAACTGGGTATCTTCATAAATTACTTTTACTTACGTATGGGGTTAGCCACAAAGAAAAGGGGAAAGGATTAAAGAGAAGAGCAATTTTTAGAAAAGTCCTGGTTGGTTGAAATGTCTTGAAAGACACTGTCAAAGTCGAAAAAAAATTAGATTTCGAGTTGTATATATTCATAAGTAATTGATTAGAAGGGTTCATGTGCCTCTAGAAGATAATCTGATTCTAGGAAAAAAAATATTGTGACTATTAGTTTTTAAGAGCTATTTTATGTTGTTGTCACTTTCTTAACCATTTAATCTCCTTATTTAGTTATTAATCCTACTGTGTCTTGGCTCCTTGTTTATGCTAAGGCAGTTTTGATTATGTAAAAGAATGGGTTGCACCAACACCTCTCAGGATGGGGTTAGGTATTAATTAACCTGCTCTTGGGTTGGGGACTGCAATAAATGACCTTTAGATCCACTAGGGCTCTCTTTTTTTTTAGTTTAATTTTTTTTTAATTCCACGTTTTCTTTTAGTGATCTATGGTGAGATATTGTCTGCTGTGCAGTGTATCAAGCAGCTTGGATAATGGATTGACATCCCAAATATCAAGCAATTCAAGAGATGGATTTTCATCCCATGACAAGTCAGGACCAATTGCTCTTGGGGTCAGAATAGAACCTGTGGTGCAGTCACAGTTCAGAACAGCACAGAGATTATCTGAAGCTTCTGTTTCCATGAAGTTCCTCATTTGCTCACAAAGTTCCTGATTTATAATAAATAAATGTGTCTGGATATTTTCCAATATTTGAGTGTTTAAAAAAAAAAAAACAGTGAAAATTAGATATGACTGAATTACTGCCTTTTTTTCTGAGTTACTTGGAAGCACGTGCATAATGGGATGATTGCTCCTTACTCCTTTTTGGAGTGAAGGATAATGGCAACAGATCAGGGATCCTGTTGCTTGTAGGAATGGGTTTAATTAGGAGGAAATGCATCTCAACTCTGAGATTTGATATCTCCTAAAAGAAAACTACAACCAGTTGGGTGTCTGTAGGAAGATGCTCTGCTGCAGATGTTGGATATTTTAGATGTTCAAACCCCAGAGAGCAGATATTCAGGTGCAAACTCACGTCTGTGTGTGATGGTTCCACTGGAGATTCAGGACTGGGTCTCCCCTATCCCAAGCATGGTGTGAATGTGTGTGTTTGTTTATATAAATTGCAGAGCTATCTCTAAGAATAACTGAAGCATTCACTACTGCTGAGAAATGGCCTAAAGAAAGTATTTTGAGAGATCCTGGTTCCTGTATTTCCCAAAAAAACCCCACCTTTTATACAGAAAAATTATGTACTAAAAACAAATCACAGACCTTTGTGGATTTCTGAGCTGAAAATGTAATTACAACATTTATATTGTTTTCTTCATCAGGTTGTGCTTTAAAGTCGTGAGATGCCATCAATTTTGGAGAGAAATCTCTGTCAAGGTCATTCTGTTTCCTGCATCAGCTGCTCACTTACACCGGGAGGACCCTGCAGCACACGGCGGTGCCTTGAGATGCCAATTACTCAGATTTGGAGTTTTGTGTACAGTAATTAAACAGCCAGGTAGCAGCAGACATGTGTTACCCCGAGATAACACACTCCTTGGAAATATCATGAGGCAGGAGGTGAAGTGAGTGCCTCCAGTGACCTGGGAAAGGCATTTATCTCAGCACTGCACGGGCCTGGGGGGCCTTGCCACTGCACACCCTCTATCAGCACTATCAGCTGCACTGTGATTGATTGCACCGTGTCAAACATATGTTTAAAACATGTTCAGCCTTGTGCATCATGTGATAATTGTGTCTGACTCAGAAGGACCAATCTATCAGGTGTGAGGCGATAGGAGCGTGTCGTGTTTGGGTTTGTTTTTGGCTTTTTTTCACTGCATGACTGGCAAAAGTTGTCTTGAAAGGGACTCGAGCTCCAGATTGCCACAACAAACCCAACATCCATAATGCAGGAGAGTGCTCACGTGTAATTGGCTCAAGTGGAGCATTCAGAGCTGGTGTGTGTTATTCCCTTTTTAAAATTTTTTTTTTTACCAATATAGGTGTGCCTGTGTGTGTTTGCATGCCCAGAGTGATCTCCACGGTGTTTATTTTCAACCCTCGATTATTTTTCCCCCCTGCCTGGTGCTGGGAGTTGTTTCTTTTTTCAGGTGACTGACAAGGAACATTTTTTCCAGCAGCACTGAGCAGCCTGGCACTGTCCCTGGGATGAGGGTTGGCTGCTCACACAGCCCTGGCAGACAAAGGGCTTTGTGCTGCCTGCTCCTGCCCACAGCCAGGCCCCCACATCACACACAGGAGAAAGTTCTATCTTTAGTCTGAGCTGCTCAGGAAATCAAAGTGGGGGAGATTAAAACAAGAGCAGTGACTGATTTCTGTAGGAGATCACTTTCCTGTTTCATTTGATAG
Source organism: Chaetops frenatus (assembly GCA_013400775.1). Classification (NCBI taxonomy): domain Eukaryota; kingdom Metazoa; phylum Chordata; class Aves; order Passeriformes; family Picathartidae; genus Chaetops; species Chaetops frenatus. Next base: position 392,768 of record VZTR01015605.1, read on the forward strand.
AATGAACAGGAGAATCAAAGCAAGGTTAGAAGCCCCGTGTACCTTTTTTTTTTCCCCAGCAATTTTTGTGATGTCAGTTCACAAGGTATTATAATAATAGAACACATGTGTGATAACGATTTTAGAAAATTTCCTTTTTTTTTAAGTTAGAGTAATTTACATATAGCTGCTCTGGCAAGGTGTGTGCCTTCTGAGTCACCAGGCTTGTAGTTAAACATGTGAAAGCTGATTAAATCTGCAGCTGTTTGTTTCTTTGTATTCTTTTCATCTCTGCTAAAAATAGCCCTAGTGCCTTCATAAGGGCTAGATTTCAAAGGTATGGTGGGATGTTGCTTCAACATTGGATTTGAACAGCCAGTAATAATGACCAGCAAAAATCTGGTTCGTGCTCAGAGCATTGAGAGGGAGGCAGGAGCTGAGGGAAGAGTCCCCAGGCTTGGCTGGGCTTGCCAGGTGCAACCTCCTGACTCAGGGATTGCTCTGCCCACTCTCAGCCAGCAAAGGTGGGTGGGTGTCCCTGGCATCTCCAGCCCAAGGTGTCCTGTTTGGGGGTGGCCCAGGAGCCACCTCCTGCTGCATTTGCAGGAGAATGTGACAGAAACACTCCCTGGGTTGGCAGCAGCTCAGTGTCCCCTCAGCTCTCACCGTGTGGGAGCACAGGGAGTGCTTCAGTGGGGAGGGAAATGTGTCCTTTAATGGCAGTGCCTCCCTCCAACTGAAATGTGCCTCTCTCCTGTGTTTTAGACAAGTTGATGTCTTTATTTCCCCCTCCTTTTCTCTTTCTTCTGTGAAATGAGGTTAAGGTGGCAGTGCAGGATCTTGGCTTATTCTGTGCAGGCTTTTTTTGCACTTCAGTGGAATCCACATGGGATGGTGATAGTCAGCTCTGCATTGCTGCTATTTCTCACTTTAATGACCCTGGTAAATCTTTAATGATTGCCATCACTGTCAGAAGGGCACAAAGGGCCCTCATCTGTCTTGATGCAACCTAAGAAAATGTGCTCACAGATGTCAGTTAAAATAATGGCATTGGTGGTAGGTCACTTGGATTTTATGGGTACCCACCTCTTCTTGCAAAAAGCAGCACAGAAATCCCACTCATAATCATAATAATCACTTAAAAAACCTAAATGTCCATGTCTTAGGTTTTGTTTTGATTAAGTAGGACAGTACATTTCAGACAAAAAGAGTTGGGACAGACACTTGACAGGAATGGGCTTCCTCATTCCAGTATTCCAGAGCACCTGAGATATAAGCTCTTATTTTAAATTAAGTATTTCCAAGTGTGAGATTTTCATCCAACACTTGCTTGGAAGTCCATGTTGGAGGAATTCATTCGACATTAGAACAAAGATTTTTTCCACCACTTAAACATTGTTCCATCATGAGTGAGTTCCCTATCACAGCATAGCCTTTAAGACATAATTCCCTCAAATTATGGGGTGTGTTAGCAGCCCTGAGAGTCAGAAACTGGATATACACATCTTCTCTTCTCATTAATAGCACTTGCCTGCCTAATTCACTGAGCAGCACAGAGAAAATGGAGCCCTGTGGGTCAACATCGATGGATTCAATGAGGTCTTCACCCTCTAAAAATGTCATTAGTGGGAGTAAGAGCTGCCTGTGGGCCCTGGGGTTTGCTACAGCCCTCTGGAGAGCATAAATCTGGCGCAGAGGTGCTCAGGCTTGCCTGGGGTAGCTCCCAGCCATCATTTCATTGTCTACCACTCTTGTTCCCCCTGTTTCTGCTGTGTCACCAGCTCACCTGAGTGCAGGGACAGACACTGAGCCCTTGCCACCTATCCCCATTCCTCCCAAAATGAAATGTTTATGCTAAGCCAACTCACATCTTTAAGAGAGTTCACTTCCCACCAGAATTTGTCCCTACATAGATTTTCGTGCCTGGTTCAGTTGCAAGGCTCAAACTGAGTTTGCAGGTTGATCTGGGCAAGGAGGAGGTTTTTCTGGCCATCCCTAAAGCTGGGACTTCATGGTACTTTTGCTTAGTGGTGATGGAGTGTGAGTTGGGTTAATCTGTCTCCTGGAGTTGGGTATTTTTATTTTCCTTATCATAATGTACTCAGCTACATATTAATTCTAAGTTTTTGTTGCTTTCCACATAAATTTCAGGACACCCTGTCTCTGAACCTGATCAAGAAAACGTGGATTATCTTAAAGCCCTCCTTCTTGGGTTGTTCTTCAAAACAGAGAAAACTTGAGAACTTTTTTGCTCTATGTGGAAGTTAGTATTTGAATCCATATAACATCCAAAACGTGAGATTAGGGAAGGGTGGATGACCTAGAAAAACACAGTGTAATCTTATTTAAAATGTATTCAAGCTCTACTGGATCATTCTTTTATTTATAAACCATATATTCATAGCAGATTTTTATTACACTTCTATGTTCACCTAACTTTGTAGTCTCTTTTGATTTTTTGTCTGCAGTTATTTTCCACTTCTAAGACATTTGATCTGTGTTTTCCTTTAGACCTCTGCCTCTTTGTATAGATTACTAGAAAGGAGCTCAATTACAGTTTTTTCTCTGATGTGGATATTTCTTTATTGAAGGTTGTGCAAAGGCGTCCTTCCTCAAGCTCCATTTCAAACAGGGCTTCAAATGCAAACTAAAAAAATAATAAAAATAAATAAATAGCTAATGTGAGCAGGCCAAGACATGCTTAATTTCAGCTTTCATGGCTGTGTGCTTGGTACAATGTCAACAGCAAATGTTCAGAGTCTTCCATGCTGTACAATTTGAGCAGTCTCAGGCCTTCTAATTTTCTATTTGAGGATTTTATGTACAGATCCTTAAAAAAATAGGTTCTTGAAGAACGTATTACAGTACTGGATTCAGCTGTAATTTGAGGATGCACAATTTCTCTGTTAAATATGCATTTTTTCCCTTCCTTGGATGTGGGATTTCCTGTCAGCATTTTGTGTTTTCCTCCTGCAAATAAACATAGCCCAGAACTTTACAGTCTGTGATGAGGCAATGTGAGAGTATTCTTCTGGGAATACATTTTTTTACATGTGTTAATATAAACTTTGCAATAGTTCCTCACTTAAAATTTTCACTTAAACGTATTTTAACCTGCTTTGGCACACATGGATTTATAGAAAGACCATTCACCCTACATTTACAGCACTTACTGTGATTGCTGGGTGAGTTCTGTGAGAATTTATGAGCAATGATATTAATTAGCTGAGTTATACATTTTATTAGATACAATTTTCCAGCCATATAATTCTTGGAATCTGAAAGAAAAAAATTGACCTACTTGGGGTTTATTCCACAGTCAAGGCTACAGATTTTTAGTCTTTCTCTGTAGGCATATTTTTAGGCAATGATGTAATTGCTTGTATTCATTTCCATGTCATGTTGTAATATTGTCTTAATGTTATTTTGTCTTCAAACACCTCTGAAGAGAGAAGCCAATTGATGTAGGTGCTGCTTGTTTAGGGAGAGAGGGATGCACAGATGAGTTTTCCCCTGATGATTGGTATATAAAGACTAGATAAGAATATTGTTTCTTAAAGAAGGCCTGGACTTCAAGGTGCTAAACATAAAAATATCTCAAGGTATTTGAACATTGCTGGACTTGATGTTAAGGAGAAATTTCAGAGACAGCTGGTATATTTGTGTTCAAAGTCCTGACTGCTCTTCAGGGGTACAGGACTGTTCTGCAGGGGCTTCTAACCTCAGAGGAACAATCTTGCTGCTAATCTTTCCTTGCTGAGATGGATGAAAAGCAAGACAAAAATGTTGAGTCTTCCCAAACTTTGAAAGGCAAGCAGTGTTGGGAGCTGAGCTGCACATGAAGGTCATGGAAACAGGAATTGCCCCACTTCAGTGGCAGAAAATGTCACCATTTCTCAAAGCATCAAATCCATATCTGACTGACAAACTGAGCACGTTAAATGGTTGTGGGGGAGAGGGTGTTTCATTAGGATATGGATTGTAGAGGAACCAAATGCCATTTGCAAGCTGAAGGCTGGAGCTTGGACCCACAGGTACCTGGTGAGCCTGAAATCCCTCACATCCTGAGAGCTCCATGAGGCTCAGGAAAAGACCCAGGTGCTCCAGCCTCTCTCAGGCACCTCCCCAGGTGCCATCTCATGCCCCTGATTCCACTGGAAATTATATTTGTTTATGTATCTTTGCTGTGTGGTTTGAACTGAACATAATGAGGGTTAGGCCCACTTGCCCAGGAAATGTATTTGGCCCAGCATCTTAGTAAGCATTAGGTCTGAAAAGAAGAGTGAAATTATTCTAATTACATTCTTTATTGTTTGGTTTATGAGGTTCTAAATCAGGAAATTTGCTAAGTCTTCCCTGTTTTCCCTCCACGTCTTTTTAATGGCTGTTTCTGTGCTTCCTAGAGTAAAATTGTTGTTCTTATTGTTTTTGTTAAAACAAGAAAAATTTTCAGTATCTCACCTCTAAGATAATCTTGAGGAAATTTTCCTTTTGATCTTCATTCATTTTTTTCCCCTTATGTAAACTTGAATTTACACTTCCTCTCTTACTAGCAATCTGCCCTGTCCTTCTGAGTTCTCCCTTATTTGTCTCTCTTTCTCTGCTATCTTCTGGTTTCTTTCTCAGTAAGATTAGCAAGCTCTGCCTTACACCACTGCTGAATTTGGTGCACAGACTGATCCAAATATGCTGCTTGTTTCTGCATGTTCTTTGTGTCTGGAGGGATTTCTGCTGCAGCATTGCAATCACCATTACAGCTGATTAGGAAGTAAAATTATTTCATTTGGGATGTTTCACAAAAAGCAAGTTTCTAAAACATGGTTCCACTGAAAGGTGTAGAAATGTTCCCATTTTCTCTGAGAAAGACTGCAAGAAAATGTTGGGAGTTTTTTTAGCATTTTGTTGAGACTGGCACAAATAAAAAAACAAACTTACATTCATTGATTTTTTCTTTAACTACAGAAGTAATACGAATGTAGTCTCATATACTAAAATACCTTGTTTATATGTGGATTTTTATGCTGCTGAAGGAAGTTACTGCAATTTAGAAGTCAGCATTATATTGTATGCACTCACAATGGGTGAGAGTAATGTGTCTTGCTTACCACAGACTGATTTTGGCTTTCCTAAAGAAATATGTCACAGAAAAACTCATGTAACTCATGTCCTGCTCCTGTATTTCTGCATTTTACAGTGACTCATTGGCCCTGTCAGACTAAGGTCATTGTACACCCAAGATAAAGAGCAATCTTTGAAAATACTGCATTTATAAGCTGCCATGAAGTTTGAAATGAGAAAGGATTTTGCTGGTCTTGATGCCTGCAGTGATGTCAATGAAATAATGGAAATCATCTGGTGATCTGGCAGAGGGAGGCTCCTCTCTGATGAGGAATTTGGTGTCAAACCCTGCTGCTGGTGCCAGAGCAGAGTCAGGAGGGGAGGGTGTCCCATCCTTCCTGTCCCCAGCACACATTTCTCCAGTGCACAGGGATAAAAACAGCAGTGCTGCCATTCCTGAGCCACTCCAGCGTGTTCACTGTGTGCAGGAGATTATGAAGTGTTGTTATTGCTTCAGCTGATGGAAAGGGAGCTTTCCTGGGGCCTGCCTGTGTTTGCTGGGTGATCTGGCAGGGAGGGCACCACTGCAGGCTCTGCAGAGAGGCCTGAGCCACAGCACACTGCACCTGAGCCTTAGCTAAGCCTGGGGGATGAAAGCACTGATTTGATCATGAACCAGCCCTTGCACAGAGATACACTCTGAAGGAAAAATAAAACCAAACCCAGCAACCTTGTACACTCTTCCTGTCTCTGATTCAAGCACTGATTCAAGCACATTTATGTTCATATTATGCAAACTGTCAGTGCAGCCTTGCTGGTGCTGTTACTGAAGCTGCTCTTTGCTGTTTCCACACAATTTAATACACGTGGGGGTCATCATAACACAAACCCTGGCATGGTCAGCCTTCAGATGATGTTTTCCCTCTTCCTGGCCTTTGTTTCATTCAGAAAGCTGTGCAAATATCCATCGGTTCTCACAGCAGAGGGAGGCATTTCTGGCCTCTCTCACAGATGGGGAAGTGAGGCAGGGTGGGAAAGGACTTGCTGAAGGACATGTGCCCAGCAGTGTCAGAAACTGCATCAGGACTCCTGGCTCTGAAGTGCCAGCTGGGTTTGGGGTTAGATTTTTATTTTTTGGTTCTGTTTTCCTCCTATGAAATCAGAGTGGTTTTGGATGAGGTAGGTTGAAGTGACTGAGTTATCTTCAAAGTGTAAGTAACTGGGCAATCTGCTGTGCACTATCCAATACCAATTCATCTTGGATCATCCTGCTCCTGATACTCTTCCAGTAGCCTAATATTGTGGATTTAGCCTTTCTACTGTAGTAGGAAGTAGGAAACTCATTGCATTGAATTCTGTCCAACATTTCAGTGAGTTTTCCTTTTCCTAGAACAGTGCAGCTCCATTTGTAGTGACTGTTCCAAAAAGATCCCATGATAATTCCAAACATTGGAGTTTGGATCTGGAGAGCCCTGGGTGCTGCCCTCAGCCTTCCCTCAGATGTCCTGTGTAACCTCAGGGAAATATTTTATTGCCTCCTGTTTTGTTTCTCCATATCTGAAAAGGGCAATAATGATTCTCTCCTTTTAAGGAGCTTGGTGGGGATCTCAGATGCTCTGATCAAGAGGTGAATAACTTAAAAAATTCATTTAGAGTTCTTCAAGGAAACTAAGCCAGGAAATGAAGAATATACTGCACAATGTAATGACAACACCTGTCTATGTCTGCTATTTTTTCCTCACTTTTATGTTCACAGTGAATTGTGAAGACTTACTTCTACTTTGTCTCTCTATCCAGGATGTTCTGGACCTCTGCTTGCATCCTACTGGTATGTGACTCTTTAATGTTCAAGTTTTGAACTAAGTACCTTTTTTTTTTTTCTTTAATACAATTCAGACTGGTGAAATCTGCTTCTCTAGTTCGGCAACAAAAGCAAGATCTGCCAAATTATTCAGAAATAATCAGAACAGATGGCAAAATATGGCATCTCAAACCTCCCAGAAACATTTAACATCCTGATTACATTTCACAGAATAAATGTTGACTGAGATAAGTGCAGTAAGGAATTTTTTCTAAGTGTGTTGACAGGTTTTGTTTCCCACAGACAGAATTATGGTTTAGTTACATTAGTAGAGACATTGTGATGTAAATTTAAGGCAAATCTCACAAACTAAGATAATACAGAGGGTCACACCTGTGTTCTTTATTTTCCAATTGTTTGCATGACCACCAAGAGAGAAGTACTCTAAGTGAATTTGTTCTTTTATGTGGTGATTTGTTTGTTTTGTTGTTGTTGGTGGTTTTTTTGGGTTTTTTTCCCCTCTGAAATGAGTTTTAGTTCTTTCAGTCCAAAAACCTGATAGAAATGTCTGGCCAAGTGAGTTTAGCTGCAATGAGAAGACTTGTGAGGAGGTGAATCACACCCTGCAATCTGAAGGAACTCTTTGGTCCTTTTTCAGACCTTTCCAACCTCCACCTGTGAAGAGGCTCTCCATCAATGCATGGCCAGAGATGGTCCTTTCCATCCTGACTTGGAGGGCATTTCAACTTGCCAAGAGATTAAAGCTATGAAATAGTAGGAGGAAGGCAAGAAAAAGTTTTTTTTTTTCCTGTCATTTTAATGGCTTTAAAGCTCACTTCTGTAACATTTTCAGGCTTACATGGTGAGGTAGTGGTAGGAATTCCCAAGGTGAGTGGTAAGTGAAAAAGAGGAAGATGAGGTCTTTACTTCATTGCTAACTTTTAGGAACTGCAATTTTAGGGAAAGTAAATGACACAAGATCCACCACAAAGAGTGTTGGTGCTGTCAGCAATAGACAGATTGAATTAGTTTCAGTACACTTTCAGCCAGGTAGTGCAGAAGAAACCCTGTTTTATTTGTAGGATAGATGTAGGTGAAAAGATAAATTCTGCTTACTGCTGACTCCTGTTTGTAGAGTTGAGGAAATCAGGCCATCAGCAGCATTTCAACCTCAGAGACAGATTGTAGTTATGAAGTCCCAGAGGCAAAGAAGGAAAAAAAAAAAGTTAGAAATCAGCAATCCAAAAATGATTAGGAAATCTCTGGTGTTTTGAAGGGTTGTTGGAAACTGACACCTCAGATGGAGCCAACAGCTACTTCCATCTCTTGATGGGAACACTGAAAGTGGAGATTGTGGCAATATTTTTTTTTATAAGATTTCAGTAGCCTTAGATGTTGTTGATAAGTTGAATTCCTTAAGCTTAGTAAATAGTTAAATTTCTTATTCTTGATGCAAATAGACAACATGAGCCAAAGGGCTCAGGTGAACATTATCAACCTATAGCTCAGGGTTTTAGTGATGAAAGAGGTGATCAAATTTATGCAGGAGCTGTGGAGTGGGGGAGAAGAAAATGTTAACTGATTTCAAGTTCTTCTCTTATTCTGGTGGCACTTTGGCTAATTTTGGCTGATTATTCCTGGGGTGGTGAGCTGCTCCAGAGCTGCCCTTCCCTGGAGAAAAGCCATTGGGAAATGAAAAATTGTCCAAAGGAATGTTGTTGCAGCAATGTGTCATTTTGGGTGGTATTTTTGGCTGGAAAATGTAGGCCTGGAAATGGACATGGGGTGAAATGGGAAGAAGGGAGAGTTAAATTTTCTGTAGGGGAGTTTTGAGGTGCTGCTTTGAGCTCCATGCAGCACACCAGGAATTGCAGAGGGTGCCTGTGGCAGGTGCAGTGCTAAACACAGAAAAGCAGCTTGCAGAAATGGAGAAGGGAAGCTGTTTTTGGCAGGGCAGAAGGAATATATTTCCCAGTGATGTCAGACACTCCTGTGCTCCCAGTTTGCCCTGAATCCAGAACAGCTGGAAGCAAAACCCAGATCCTCCACATCACAGGCAGGTGCTTTATCACCAGAAACTCAAAAGCTGCTCTGTTGCTGGGAGATGACCCCTCAGTCAAATGTCAAAACTTTGAAATATTTTCTTAAAATGGCATCTTTCTTTTCTGATATTCTGAAGGATGTAGAGGCCAAAATGAGTTGCTTCAGGCTGATGGTTTCATTTACTGACAGTCTGTGAAGGCACCTTTGCTGTCCACCTCTACAACCACACAGCTGGCAGCTAAAAGAGAGATGTAAAGAGAGGTGGAGGCCTGATGTCAAGCTGGAATGTACTGAGAAGCTCTAAAAATAAATTGATTTCAGAAGGAAATGCTTTAATGGAGAGGATTTAATAACACCTGAGCCTAATTTCTAAACTCTTGACTAGGAAGAGATTAGGAAATCTCTGCTGTTGCAAAGAGCTGAATTGTAGGAAGCTGTCACCATGGAGCCAATAGGTACTTCCTTCTCATGATGGGAACACTGAAAGTGGGGATTATGACAATTATATTGTTTTTAAGGTTTCAGGAGCCTTAAAGGTTGTTGAGAAGTTGAATTCTGTAAGCTTAGTAAATAGTACAAAATCTCGGGCTGGTTCTCTGGGGGACTGAGAGACACAAAGGGAGAAAACTGCACACCCTCAGAGCAGCAGAAGGATGAGCCTGGCTGCATTTCATTGCTCTGTTATTTAACTTTAGGTGAGTAAATTGATGCTGAACTCATGCAATATGTGTGGCAGGAAAGCTGACACCACTAACTGCACTTTAGGTTTTCAGTGTAACAGCTTGGTTAGGCTGAGCTTGGTCCCAGTGGTGAGTTTCAGACTCTGGAGACACCCTATGAAATGGTTTGATGTATGCACAAGGAATGCTGTCAGGTTGGGTTATTATTGTTTTATGGTGTTTAATTATTGTGTTATCATGAAAACTGCTCAAATTGTTTCCTAGAGTGAGTCGAGACAGCTGCCAAAGTGACATCACCTTTGCATTTCACCAAGTCACCATCATAAAATATGGCAAATGCCTGGCTCTTAATACCTTAAAAGAGAAGTGAAATGAAATGGAACTTTCAGAGAAGAGAATAAGTGCAGGTTCCAAACAGGACAGGATTTTGTGCTGCTAAGTGGATGATAGCTCTGTCAGTGTACTCCAGATTTTACAGACTCAAATCTGAATTTAACATATGGCCTCAGCCCTAGGCCAGAGTCCTACTTGAATTATTCCAGACTTGTACATAGAAAGCTGTGCTCCAAACATGAATCCAATTACCAGCAGCAGTCAGGCAATTGAATGGCTACAGAAGAAATAATCCGAGACACTGGGGGGTGGGAGGGAAGGGAAGCAGGGGGAGGAGTGGGGAGAGGACTATGATTTGTGTGGTAATCAAGAGGAGAAGGTCAATTGTAATAGAACAGGCTGGTTTAGAAGACAAAGCTAATGCAGGATGCTTTCCACTCTGTTGAGGGATGCTATCAATAGATCTGCTGCTTTCATTACAAAAAATGTCACTAACTGACAAGATGAATATAGGCAGGGGAAGAAGGGCTTTTGATGGAGCAGGTGATTAAAACCCAGACTGCAGATGAGCAATTAGCAAACCCCAGGCTGGTGACCTGTACAGGAACTCAGGTACACCAAGGGAGGAATGGGATAGGTGCAGCAGTGCTCACACAGGGGCAGCTGGTTCTGATTGGTGCCACTGAATGGCCTTTTCTGCCTGTTTTCTGCTGCTGTGAGCCCCTGAATAGAAACCCCCAAATGCCTTTTGTCCCCAGAAAGCACATGGGCTTTTTAACAGTTTGATTGCAGTTTAAGTAGCCAGCACCCTGCTTTTCTAGAGGTAGCAGGACTAGAAATGAATATCTATTGATCAGCTTTTGTAGGGTGGCTGTGGCTGCTCAGAGCCTGGTTTGAAGTGTCTGCTGTGTCAGTGCACCCATGCACCCATTAAAGATTTCACTGCTCATTTACTGACAGCAGCCAGGGCAGCTGACTCCCACATTCCTCGAAAATTGCTTACTTTTTTATCCCTTCTGCATCTCCCAAGAATGAGGGCTTTTGAAAAATCTGAGGGTATGTTTTCTGCTAGGATTGCAAAATAGCACTTCAGCCTTCAAGTGCATTCCCCCAGCCTACAGGTCAGCCTATAAATCAGGGAGAAAAAGGGTTTGGATAGTTATGTTTGTTTTACTGCTGTTTGCATAATATTATATGTTATTCTTGAGATATGGCAAATGAGCTAATGCTTTCATCAGTTTAAAATACTGGCACTTATCAATTACAAGGATTGATTGTTGCAAAGCTTCTAGAATACTGAATTTATGGTTGAGAGAAATGCTATGGATTTCTTCAACTGTTTCTGAGATTTTAATGGTGTCTTTCACAATATAAGGTGCCGAGATGGAGCTTTTAAGGAGAACATGGAAAAACCTACAGGCTTTGTTGGAAACATCTCTGATTTCATGTCAGAAAAGAAAAGAAAAGAAAAAAAGAAACCAACCCAGATTTTGAAAAAATTGGGGCATCAGAAGCTATGATGAGACGTCAGGAGCTATTTATTCCATAAAATTGTATGGTGTTAATGTATCCATCAGTGCTGATAAATCCATCATGGCTTAATCTGTTGTGCTCAGTGTGGTAACAGGACAAGGAGCAGCCATCTGCTTACCGTATTTGATTGCTGTTTCTCTGCACAAATACAGTCCTGCTTCCAGCACTTAAGAGTGATTAGCTGGAACTTATGGAGCTTGCTGTGACATTCCCACTGAGTAATTACTGGAGAAAAGCAATCGTCAGAGCATCTGAACACGGGGGCAAATGGTTAGCAACTCCATTTGTGACAAGTTTAAGGTCTAACAAATCTCCCCCCCACCACACGTGTGCTATAAGGGAAAGGAAAAAGGGCAGAGCACAATCTGTAAAGGATGGGGATGTCTGCTACAGATATTTTTCCAAAGCCTGCTCTGCAGAAGCTTGAAAAGCCTGATTTTCTATCCCTCCAAGCCCCCGAGGCAAAACAGCCCTTGATTAAAAAAAGGGGGAGGGGGGGGGAAATTTAATTGCTCTTTCTCTTACATTCCTAGCTTGGGAATTTGTTTTTGCAGTAGTTGCACAGGATCAGGGATGGGAGCTTTGTGCTGTGACTCCCCTTGTCAGGACGTGGTGGGGGCTGAGGCACAGGCATGACAAAAGCTTCTGTCCCCCTGATTAACAGTTTATTTCATTTATTGTGTTAAAAGGGGCTAGCTCTCCAAAGCCTGTCTTGAAATCACTGGTTTGGAGAGACCTGCTCCCAACATGGAACCTTCCTGTCTCATCCCTACCCTGTCCTTGAACTTTACTCACCCAAATGTTGGTTTGTGGAGGGGCAGATTAAATGTGCAATGAGACAGAGTTGGTTTAGCAGCACAAACTAAGATATTCAGAACCACTCCAAGCCCCACTTTCGTCCTATTTTAGGTTCTTAAGAGGGATTTGAGGTTTTTTTAGAGCTACTTATGGTATTTTGAGCAATTTTCTTTTTGATGAGCTGCAGTTATTACCCTTCTCCTTTTGTAGGATTTTATTACCTTCTCTCCTTCTGACCAAAGACCCCAACTCTCCTCTTTTCCTCACCTCCTCTCACTCTGAGAGGGAATTAAAATAAAGCTTTATTTTGGCTATCACTGGGTATTCCTCTAAAAAGAAAAGGCTTAACTGTAACCTTAGACTTGCAGTAGCCTGACACAGAAATTAATTTATCTGCAATCATGTAGCTTTTTGAAGTGCTTTGGGACACGTGAGAGATTCTACAGGTCCTACAAGCAGGGTGTGTGCATTTTGCCTGCCCTGATGATGGCCAGCTGTACCTCAGGGTTGTGCTCTGGGGTCACTGACACTGAGACTCCTCTTCCTGGGGCAGGAGTAACATCAACCAAACTTCAGAGCTCTGAGGGCTGCAGCTGTTTCCAAGGGGGTTTTTTTGGCTTTTGGAGAAGTCAAACCATTCATTGTGCAGTTCTGCCCATGCAAAGTGACCTTGAGGGTGGTGGTGAAGGTTTTCCCTGGTGCTCTTGGGCTGAGTGCCAGAGAACCCCTTGCCAAATCTGGGTGACTGACCAAGAAAAGAAAGATATTTTTATACAGCTGTAGACTAAGATTTTTACTTTGTTTTTGTAAGCAGGTGAAAATGCAAAGCTTTCCTCTGAAAATTCCAGAGCAAAGCTTGTGTAAAGTCCTCCCTAACAGCAGAAAATGCTGACCATAGACTGAAGCCTGAGCATCCCTAATCCAAGCTGCTCCTGAGGCTTTGCCCTGAGTAGGGCAGGGACTGAGGGGTTTTGGGGGCCAGGCAGCAGATCCCAGAAAGGCAGGAGAAAGGTAGCACATGCTCAGACTGGGAAAAAAGAATATGTGAAGTGTTGCAGTGAATGTTACCACGAGCAAATAGATGGAGCTTTTCAAAATAAAAGAAACACCTACGATTTCCAGCTCAGAGGAATTTTCTCTGGTTGCTCATCTGTAGCCAGATGAGATTTTGTCTGTGTTGAGGATGTGTTTCTGCCTGGGGTTGGCCTGCCCAGGTGTCCTCTCTTTTCCTTCAAAAAGGCAAGAACCACTGCCTTTTCTAATGGGGCTTTTCAAAATGACAAGCTAAAACAAAGCAGGAAAAAAATAAAGAAAAATGAGAAACGCTAAAGAAATCTTCCCTTCCTTACTGTGTTTTTTCCTGGGAGGGTCTGTGATCCCAGTTCTCATTCTGCTTTCTGCTCAGCTCTTTTCATTCTGAGTCGAATTGTGATGGGACAATTTTCTTTCCGTGCCATAACTTGTTGCAGCAATAATTACATTTTTGCTTTAAGAGCTGGAGTCACCAGTAGAGAGTGATTGGGTTGTTCTTTACCTTGAATCAGACGTGGTGACTTTTGTTTGCCGCTGCTGACTGGATTTGTGCCAGAGTCATACAGCAAATTAAATATTATATATCTCCCATATAACCCTGGCTAATTTAGATCCAAAGTAATTCCATCTGGAGTAATTGATTTACATCTATAGCCAATATTTCTGCGTGTCTTTTGTTGTTTTAATTATCTAATGATCTGATTGTGCAAGCAATACAGGATGAAGTCTTCATGTTTATTTCATTTTGCATTGCAGAAAGTCAACAATTTGAAAAGCAGAGGTTTGCAGTCCAAATTGCACAGGACCTTTTCACCTGGACATCCCTTTGACCTGCACAACTCAAAAATAATGGTATTTTTATGTACTAACATTCCATGTAAGGAACATCCTCTATTGTGTTGTGAGTAAATACTTAATTCTCCCATTTTGTATGTGATCATAGCATTTGCTTTTTGTCAAGGAATAAATTTGTAGCTTGTTTTATTAACCAAGATTGAGAAAAGTCTGAATGGGGTTTTTAGTTGGGTTATTTTATTGGAGATTTTTTTTCCTTTTCCCAAGTAATACTATGATTTGATGTTGTTTGACTGTGCCTGCTTTTGAAGGCTGATTACAGCATTTGAGGACATAGGATGCAATCAGTCCTTAGCTAATTACTTCAGCTAGTTCATTATTAATTTGCAATGCAACCTCCTCCAATCTAGCAAGTCAAACTGTCTATGCCATGCCAGTGACAGTGAAAAATGAAGCAGAAAGGGCTTAGGAGCTCTGGAAGGATTGGAGAGGATGTTACACTTTTATTCCATCATTGTTGGCTGAGGATCTGTCTGGGGAAAGTTTCCTGCTTGTCATCAGAGAGGGACTGGAGGGAGGGGATCCAGCTGCAGGCCACTCACTCACCAGGAATGGTGTCAATCTGAAGATGAGAGGAAAAAATACTGATAATGCCTTTGTGGAAACCAGTCAGGATGGAGACCAGCAATCCATGGCATGGAGGAATGGAAGATGTTAAAGGGGAGAGCTGGGATGAGAGAAGGGTGGTGCTGATAACAGAAAATTGTTATAAAATGCATGAACAGAAAGCAAACTGCTGTGCTATCAAGAGGCTTGAAGATGCTTTGTACCTCAAACACCTCGCCAGTAACCTCATCTGAAATAATTTTAAACACTCACTGTGTCAGGATTCATTGGAATCCAACTTTTCTGGCAAGGAATTTGTTCTCACCAATATCCGAAATAATCCTTATGTTGCTGCAAGGGGAGAATGAGGATAAAATGCTGAGAATTCTGCACCATTACAGGATGTTTGCAGGAAAAATTAAGCATGAGGTTGTCAGAGTCACTGAATTTGATCACATTCCTTCAGATCATGTTTTTTGTTAAATAAGAAATCTGATATTATTGGTTTGCACCAATATTGGATCTCTCAGAATGGCCCAGTGCAGGTTTCCCAGGGATGCTCCACAGCCTTGTTGCTATTTAATTTCTTTGGCCTTTTAAATAGCTGCCTTTAAGTTACTTTATTACCACCAGAACTTCCTTCTTTATCCAGTAGTGCCCCTGCCTGATGATTACAACCATATTGTCACCTATTTTATTGAGGTTGATTGAACCATAGTTTTTAGTAATTATTGTTATTATTATTTTTGGTAAACACTGAGTTGTTGTGCTCTTTTCTATTGTTCCATATGGTTCACATTTTTTATAACCTTTACAAACTCTGCTTCCAGGCCTGTAAAATCCACAAAATGTGGAGTTTGAAATAGAGTCGTGTAGTGCTTTAAAAAAAAAGTTATTCTCATTTTATAGCCATTTGTTAGGTAATCAATTTAAAGGTCTTCTATACTGCCCTTTAAATGTGTAGGTGTAATTCCTATAAGCATTAATAGGATTTACATTTCCTGTTCACTGGAGACCATATTCTTTAATTTGCTTCTCTTTCTTTCTATACACAGGTAAAAGGAATCTGGTGTAGATAAAAAACTACAGCAAATTTGCAAGTGTTTTCAAGATTTGATTTTAAAAACTCTGTCTTCAAATTTATTCTGGTCAGAGCAGCATAAAAACATAATAGCACTGTTTTTATTGCACCTCTTCCCTGATAATCTAGCAACAGTTATTTCATAACTAATACAGTTAGAGGGACATAAATCTGACTCTCTGTATTGATCACCCACCCCAGGGAAAAAGACTCAGTGGATTAAAATTCTGAAGTGGCAGCTCAGGGTCATCCCTGAGGGAGGGGCTGTCAGAGCAACCCCCCAGGTAAATTAGAAGGTGGCAAATTAAGAGGAAAGGTGGGCAGGTGGCATCCAGAGAGTAGTGAGCAAGCAAAGAACTGCAAACTAAACTCAGACACCTGTGGGCATAATGGAAACAAAACCCCAGATGTTTCAAGAAGTAAAAAATTTTGGAGGACATTTTTGAAAATCCTGGATTAAAGAGAATTATTTTCACCCTCCAGCAAGTGGGCATGTTGGACGTGTCTCTGCTGCCTTGCATTTGTGCTGAAATTGGCCCTGATATCTGGAGGTTACTGCACTATACAGACTTTAGAATTTGAAAAAAAACCCCCCATGTTTTACTCATGTTTTTCTGTAGTGAGAAAAATCTTTTGTGTTTCGGCTCAGCTGCATAGGCTGGGGTTTCCTGAGGCAGATTGAATTTTAGCAGATATTTGGGATAGTGTGTGGCAGTAAACACAGTGAGCTTAGGTGCTCTTCAAATTGTACAGAGAAGTGTTCAGACTTCAGCAATTTCATCACAGATGAAACGTAACCAACTGTAGGGGTTTCTACAGATTCTACTTAGTAAAATACACTTGCAATATTCATCAGAACCCAGAACACTAGGTTCTAAAGTCACTGAGAGGAGTAACATTTTTTTAGTATTTTCACCAGTCATTTTCAGGCAATTTTACTTGATATCATAAATGGTTATTTAAAAGTAACTTACCTCTTGGTGCACAGCAAAAAAAAAAAAAAANAAGAATGCCTTTGCTAACTGGCTTTCCATCCTTGCCTCAGCTTGACTGATCATTTCTTTCATCAGAGGTCATCTGTGCCCCTAAAAATGAAACCTGTGTGGCCACTGTTTGTTCAGTTGTTGCATATTAGCTCCTCAGTGGTTAAAAAGATCTGAACAAATAAGGGGGCTTACCCTACATTATATTACCCTTTATTAGTAGGAAATTGAAGTCTAGAGATTATTATTAAGCCTCAGCCACTGAAGGCTCCCCATACTCACAGAAAGACCCCTGGAGCTGACCCTTGATCGAGCTGCATTAGGAGGGTTTTACCCTGGTTGCTAATGAAATAAACAGTGCTGATGGTGTTATTCCTCCTCAGAGGCATTCCATGACATCAGCCCTCCGTGGCAGCCAGGGACAAAGGGAATCAGGTTCCTTTTGGAGGCTCAGTGGTGAATTTTGGAGGCTCAGGGTCTGGCATGGGCAGTCCTGCCCTGGTGTGTTGGACTCGGGGCTGGATCCTGTGTCAGAGAGCTTCTCGTTGTGGCTTGGGCAGAAGAGGGACAAGGTTTCCATTCAAATAGGAACTTAGTGGAGTTTTGCTTTCCAAATGGAAGAGAGGCAATTGGATTTCTGCCTTGGTGTGCCAGGAAGTACAGAAGGAAACAGCTTGATGAGTCTGAGAAGCACAGACATCTAAAGAGGGGGTATTTGGGTAACTTTGGTGCCTTTCCAATACTTAACTCAGATTTTGACAAAGGAAGTGTCTTTACAAACACATTTCTTCACTTCAAGTTGGGAATAAGGTTAAGGTAAAGAACTTTTTAATTTTTTCTGGTGTTTCATATGGAAATTTCAATTGAAGGGTAAAATACGTCTGCCAATATCACCTAAAAGTAAATAAATTCCAAGCAGAATATTTATTATTTTCTGGGAAAACAGTCATCTCTACTTTAAACAGATAGAGTTCACTGGGAACAAAATAGAGATGGATCTGGGGTTTATTTTGTTTTTCTGATTTTGCCTGTGTGAAGGAAGTCCTGAGGTTTACACAGAGCGGTGGTGAGATCAAAAGGTCCAACCTGGATAACAGAAATTCTTGTCACTCAGGACGACATAAAGGATCACCTCATCACTGTACTATGGACTGCACTGCCTCCCAGTCCTGAGTGTGGAGAACATATGAGCAGGAGGCAGAAAAATCAAAATAAATACTCAGCTTTTCCTCCCAACATTATTGAATTTGGGTTTTTTTATCTTTTGTACAGTGTGCTCTTGGGGAAAACACATGGGCCAGGGCCTTGGTTCTCCAACTCCACATGCAAGAAGAAACGAAGACAAAGTAAAAAGAAAAAAACTTTCCTAACTTAGCTAATTAAGAAGGTGCCATTACTTGTTTTTGCTTGGTTGTTTCACAAATCAAGTAACTTATGACTTAAATGTATCTTGTTTGAATTAGAGTATTATAATGGAAATGAAAAAAATTATCCAATTCGAATGGGAAAATTTCTAACAGTGAAAAACTCTGCTCTTGATTTTGGCAATTTGTTGCAATTGCTAATTATCATCATCATCATAAAAGAATTTGTTGCACCTTTGTTTTCCCTATCCATTGCTACTTTTTTTTGTTTAAGTAGGCTTCACTAATTATTTTTCTTACTCTTTTTAAGTAATTAATTAATGAGCATCCTGATCAGCAGGGCACCATCCTGCACCAGGCTCACAGGGAAATGTCACCATGTCCTTCAGGCTGTCACTCAAGGATTTTGACCCAACACTGTCCCAATTGTTTGTCTGTCCTGTCTTTTCCTTTTTCCCATTTCAGTGAGACCCATCCCAACAAATTTTTTTTTTTTTTTGCATAAAATCCATGCTAAGAGAGAGGACAGAATCTCCCTGCCTGCTCTCCCTCTTCCAGAATCTGTATTTTATTAGCCTTTAAATTTAAAGGATCACTGAATGTATTCTTCAGAGCAGCTGGCACCGCTTAGAAGTCGTAACGTTTCAAAGTTCTCTGTGTAAAGGTGGATTTGTTGGAAAATTACTTACAATCTGTAAATCTTTGTAAAACCAAGATCAATTCTGAAGTAACACTGTTTATTTTATTGCTCATCTATGTCACAGTAGCTCTTGATGACACAGAAACCTGAAGTACAAGACAAACACTGTTTGACAAACCCTATAAATTCCAAGCAGTGCTTGGAAATTTTTTATTTGAAGTATCTTCTACTAGGAAATGAAATCTTGTGAAAAGCAAAACATTTTGCAGAAGATTTAACTAAGGGGAATGGCTAAAACCAGTCAGCTTGAAGATTTTATTTTTTTAAATTTCTGTAGTACGTATTTTCCCTCTATTTTTTCTTACTGTTTTTATGATATGTAGCTTTATTAAGGCTTAAAAAATTTAATAAGGAAGGTTTAGTTTCATAACAGCCAAAGTCTTATTTATTCTAAGTGGATTTTTAATTGTTTGGCACTTTGTTTCATTTTGCAACAGAAAGGTCTGAAAACTGCAGAAAATGTTGTTCTTGGAAGACTTTATTTGCTTGCACTGCTGACACCTGCACTTCCTTGGAGATGAAAGTAACTATTTTCAATTTTCATTTGATCATTCCTCTTTTTGTTTTCTCCTTGTTCTTCTAGGGTAATGATTTCCACAGAAGAATCAGTGTTCTTTCATTGATAGTGACCAAAACACAGTATCTGCGATACAACTGTGATGATTTTTCTGAATGCAAGTTGCCCTCTGAACAGCAACTGTCATAATTAGTGATAAAAGTGATACAAGGCAGGAAAACACCTTCTCCAGAGGCATCACATCCAAACAAGGATCAGCAGTCTCTGTTTCTCTGAGCTTAAATCCAAGCCCTTGGATTATGTCAGATGAGGACATAAACTCTTGCTGCGTGCCCTGGTGTGTCCAGCATAATGTCACACAGTTTCTACTGGCATCACATTAATGTCAGACTCTGGCACAGTGGAGAAAACAAGTGGCCTTGTCCCAGGGCAGCCTGGATTTTTAATTTTTTCCCTCCTCTTCGTTGGAGAAGCAAACCCCTTGCTCAGGATGCCCTTGCAGCCCGAGTGGAATGAGTGTGTAGGACACATCCTGCATTCTGGTGCTGAGAAATTTGGTGCCCTCTATGGAAATGTCTGCTTGAAATAAAGCTGCACCCTGAGCTGATGTGACTGATGAAATGTTGGGAAGCCAGAATGAATCATAACAAGGCAGTTATGAGGGATGGGAGAGTGTAAATAAATCAAAGCAGAGATATTAAAGCAATCTTTTAACAGTAGCATTTCAGAGAAAATGGAAGAGGTGGGGAACCATTGCTGGAATGGTATTTCTGAGTTTTCTGTGTGTCAGCTGTTAAGCTGTGCTCCAAGAAATCCTCAGGTGTTAGCATGTGCCCTTTGACAGAGCTCAGCAGTGCCACATTCACACATCCAGTACAAAGCAAGATGTGCTGTACATCTTAGGAGTGGGAGAAATCTCTTTTCCTAAGATTTTCTCATAGAAGTGGCACCTAAGGGAAAGAGGAATTCATCTGTTGTGTATAATTAGAGAGATTTTATTTGGTGTGAATAGGTTGTTTGGGTTTGGATCTGGATCCTTCAATTTGAAGCAATCTCTGATTCAGGAGAAATCTCACGGCAACTCTTCAGAAGCCTTTGATTTACAGGTTTTTGGTACTTTAGGTTAAGAACTCGTCCTGTTTAAGTGCTGAACTTGAGAAAGCACAAGGTGTGGAATAATGGGTGAGCACAAATCTCTACATTTATAGCAGTTACCTGAATAAAATTTTTTACTTGATTGCATGTCTCAAAAGCAGCAACAATTTTCACAATATCCTGTATCCTCATGCTCTGTTAGATCAATAAATGTCTTACATTTACTTTTATTTTTTAGCTGGTTTGAGAATCTATATTCAATTGTGACAGACAGAATCAAAACCACGGGACCTTGCCTTAAAATCAAGTGTCTGTGGTTTATATATAAAATATATATCTGCTTATATTTCTCCAGGCTGCATGCAATAGGTGGTTGGGAGGGGCATTTCAATAACTTCAATATCTTCATTTTTGTTTTCTCCTTATCCTTCACACACTGGACTTTTGCTTTTATCTGTTTTATCCTGCAATGAGATTGACTTTTGCCATCTGTTGCCATTTGAGCCTGTTCCTAGCTAAATCATTTGGGGAAAGAATTTGGATTTCCTCATCTCAGATGGTAGGAGAAATTCAAAGAGAGAAACTGCATTTGCTGCACTGCTGTTTATTTCTCTGCAGGGCTGTCCCTACGATTTCTTCTTTATAGGAAATTTTCAGTAATTCCATTATACTTTTTTAGCTCTTTGGAACAATGATGATTTAAAAAAAAAAAAAAAAAGAAATTATAAATACAAGTGAAAGACTTTCCAGAGAAGATGATTTAGGTTTCTTTTCCAAGATCAAATGTTGACTTTAGCCCAAGGGGCTTAAAAATGCCTATGGATTTTATGTGACATTTTCAGGTGGGATGATTACCAAGATACTCAAATAACAGGAGAGAGGAAAGGCCTTGATGTATATACACTACACAAAATCCAAGAGTGACTTTATGATCATGAGGAAACCCATATGTTTTGAGTTACTTTAGTTGCCTGTAACAGTTTGTGCATTATTGGCTTCATTTATTTATTGTGTTGGCCTCGGAGCATTAATACTTCATAGACCTGTAGAGTACGTGATGATTGACAGATGTTTTAAGGCCCTGATTCCAGAATGTTTTTTGGCTCATGTTGATGCCTATTCAGGTGAAAGTCAAGTCAGTTAAAACCCTGCTTTGGATGGAGTGAAGCATATGCTTAAATGCCTCCATGAATCATGATCTGCACAATACTCCCTCAAGGTAAACCAAACACATCAAACACATTCCTTATTTCTCTCTCTCCCTTTT
>VZTR01015605.1:427596-449725 GCA_013400775.1 Chaetops frenatus
TGTATTTTAAAATTTAAATAAAAATTTTAAAAATATATATCTATTTCTGCTGCTCAGAGATAATTTTGATTTTGTGGCCCCTCAGGACAAGACAGACACTGAGTGCTGGAATGAGCCTTATGAGGAGCAGCTGAATGGGTTGAGGGTGTTTAGCTTGAAGAAAAGAAGGTTCAAGGAACACCTCATCACCCTCTCCTCTGAGAGGAGGTTGTGGTGAGGTGGGGATCAGACTCTTCTCTCAGGTAACAAGGGTCAGGATGACAGGAAACATCCTCAGGCTGCATTAGTGGAGGTTAGCATGGGATATTAGGTTAAGGTTTCCTTACTAAAAGAGTTGTCAAGCACTTGAACAGGCTGCCCTGTCAGGAAACCATCACTGGAGGTATTCAAAAAGCAGCAGATGCAGTGCTTGCAGACATGGCCTAGTGGTGAACTTGGAATTATTAAGTTTAGGGCTGCACTTGATGATCTTAAGAGGCCCATTCCAACCTAAAGATTCTCTGATCCTGTGTAACTGGCACCTTGTGGTCACTGAATTTCACTGTGATTGCTGTCCTGTGCTTGCTGCAGGTGATGTCTCTCCTCCTGTGCCAAGGGTGTGAGCTCTCCCAGGGGGGCTCTCTGCATCCTCCCAGGATAGGGACAGGACCTGCTTTGATCTGGAGTTCTTTGCTGAGGCAATATTGCCTTATAGAACACCAAAACCTGCACCTGTCTCTGTTACCCTGAAAGAGGAGGTGCATTTTTGATTGCAGGGTTTAAGACTCCTGTTAATTTACAATTTACCCAGCCCAGGCTTGTCTTCCCACAGAGATTAAGGAATGTACCCTCAATGTGTCTTTAGAAGGATGAAAGTCTCTGCCTGTGCTGTTGGGTTTTATGTTTCCATTGGTTTTTTGGGGTTTTTTTAAAGCAAAATAAAGACTTACTAAGTTATGTTTGGCAAATGAAGTTAAAATTAAGTCTCTTTTGACCAAACTGTTGAAGTTACTTGAACTCTTCCAGCAAAAATCAGAGTTCCATCCAGATGCTGCAGTGAGCAGCTGAGGATAACTGTGCTGAGAGGGACACAGGGAATGTAGGGGATTATTGGGGTGATGGGGAGCACATCAACCAGCCAGATGAGGGAAAAAATGGACCTCAGGAGCCCAGAGAAATGGGAGTGACTTCAAGGGCTGAGCAGATGGATTAGAGCTGCAGCAGCAGCAGCAAACACCAGAGCTTTATTTACTGACCTCTCGGGCCACTCACCAGGGCAGGGCTGACAAGTGGAAAGCAGTACCTGTTTTCAATTTTTTTCCGGGGTTTTCATGTGGTTTCTTTTTTTCAGGTTGACAAGGAAATAAAGCAAAATTTTTCATTGTTTTTCTGCAGCTCTGGGAGACAGAAGAGTGCACATCAGGAACCTACTTTATCTTGCTGATTTCAGGCAATAATTTGTAATGGAAGAAGTGCAGATGTTAAGTCTTGCTCAGCTTGACTCAGAAAAGAGGTTTTTAGTTCAGATCACTTTTGGGCAGAACTGGTACTTGACATTTTCATTAAAAGTAACCACATGCAGCACTCCTTGCTGCAGGAGTTGCAAACTCCTTTGCTTATTTTATTTCATTTTCAGGGGAAAGAACATCCCTTTGGCCCTCAGAATGCCTAAATGCAGAGGAATTCTGAATGCCAGGGTGTGTGCATGTGTATCCACTTACCTCTCCCTACATTTATGGGAAATATATCCTGAAGTGGGAACACCAGAGGACTTATTTGTGACCCTGCAGTGACAGAGCTCCATCAGTGTCAGGGAGATGGTGCTGATTTATACCAGTGTGGGCTCAGAGAGCAGAGCCTCTCAGCACCCAGAGCAGCAGGGAAGCTAAAAAGCCAGCCTGAGGATTTTCTCCTTTGCTGCTTTGCTCTTTCAGGTCTCTGCCATGGATTGTTTCTCCCTCTTCTTCCTGCAGGACGTGGATGGGGCGGCAGGCACTGAGGCTTTGCAAGAGTGGAAAGGGATGAGCAGCTCAGTGGAGGCCCTGTGCTGACAGAAATCACATCTGATGAAACACAAATAGGGATGGATCCCTTCCCACAATGTCCTTTTTTCCTCATGGAACTTGACAGAGAAGCACAACAGAGGCAGCTGGGTTTGCTGCTAATCTCTTGCCTTTCACCTGGGTTTGTGTCTCCTCTGTCCTAATGTCTCCTGGCAGCTTTTGCTCTGTCCATCCTTCCTTTTTCTGCTGAGCCTCTACAGGCAGGCAGAAGAGAGGGGATCTAATTTAGGGGACAGCCATCAACAGACTGTAAATCTGGCAGCGTGTCACGAGCATACTTCAATATGCTGTGTAATTTATAAGGCAATGCAACCATTTTTAAGGCCAGCTCTGAATCTCAGTATATCAAAAAGCAAAAGAATGGACTCCTGCTGTCACTTATAATAATGTGTCCAGAAATACGTCGTGTGAGGGGCCTTGTATCTATCAATAAAAGTGTTTTAATTCTCCTTTTAGTGGCTACGTACCATGTATTTGGTAGAAGTTATGGCTAGGATGACTTCATTGATAAAGCTCTATTTTATGTAGCACCAAGGGAGAACAAAAAAGATGTAATAATCTCTGGTGTATCATGTGGATTCTCATTGTGTGCCATTGACTTCAGGGGACTGAAATTTCTCTAATTGGGGTTTTTGCTCTGTCCTGTGTTCCTGGTAAAATCAGAGTTCAAAACTCAAGATTACAGCCTGATGTGGGTTGAAGGTGTTTGATAAAATTGAAGGGATAGAGAAGTTCTGGAGACAGCTTTAAAATCTATGTGTTGCTTTCACTGATATTTTGCAGGGGGAGTTGTTCATTCAAAACTTCCCTATGGCCCTGATTGTGTATCCCAATCCACATCCCACCTGGATAAGCTCACCCTCTGCTCTGTGAGGGAGGTGAACTGAGATTTTCTCTCTTCCATGGGGAGGGAAAGGAAGGTGAGCATTTCCATTCCTTTCCTGTTCCAGTCTGATGGCAAGTACTGAAGGGCAGGGCATGAGATGAATCCAGCTGCTATAAAACCTTGGCTTTGTAAATTTCTTTACTTACTGTTAATCTATTTATTATTTATGTAGTTATTTATTTGATATTCTGAGCTGAGGAACTACCAGGATTGTATTACCTGATGGGCCTGATCTTGAAGCCAGGCATAATGTGCTCTGGCTATTTATAACTTGAGTGGAGGGAAAAAAATTTAAAACAAAACAAAACAACGTGGAGACTCACAAAAGAACCCTTAAGAATGAGAGGTACTGACCAGAATAATTGAAACTATAAGTAAGGACAGATGATAGCTCTTCTCTCTCTGTGCCTCACTGCCTGCAGAGGAATGTCAGATTAGTGCAGAAGCCAACACAGACATGAAAATTGCCTCAATGCAGCAGAGATTAAACACCAAATCAGTGCTGAGGGCCATCTGAGCCACCTCACTCACTGCAAAGCAGTGGCAGAAAGCAGCCATCTCCAGAAGCCACAGGAAGGGTTTCCAGGGCAAGACCCAAACCTGCCTTGGTGTCAGAGCTGGGACCTGCCTGCCAGGCTGCAGCACCAGGGTAAAAGGCAGCTCCAAGCTCCTGTACTGCTGGGTCAGTGTTGGAGGCTGGGCCTTGGCACCAGCAAACTGCATGGAAACCAGAAAAAAATCTCCAGATATTCTGCAAGTTCTTGTCTAAGAGCTTTACCCTGAATTAGCCCTGCTTACTCAGGCAGTGCCAGTGCAGTTTTTCCACAAGGAAAGGTTTAATGAACCCCAGGGTCCCATCAGCCTCCTCAGCACCAGCAGAGAGATGCAACCTCTGATTGGCAGCTGCAAAGAAAGCCCCTGTGCTGTTTCACCCTCCTTCCCTGCAGCTCTGAGGGGGCTCTGGGAAGGTTCTGTCTCCAGGGGCAGAACAAGTCAGAGACCAAGCCTGTGGGGATTGACTCCCTCACTTTCTGCAGGACACTGCTGTGTTTTCCACCTGACATTGCTGCAGAGGCAGACAGTCCAGGGATGGAGAAGTAGCTGGTAGACAATGATTCCTTGGGGATTGTACTGCCTAGAAGATGGAGGAGGGCCAGGAAAGATCAAAGGCGCAGCGTCTGCTAAAAAATAGTGATTACAGCTGTGTGCATGTATGGTTGTGGGGGGTATTCTGTTTTCTGTTTTGATTGAATTATTAAGCTGTTAGGAAATATCATTTCAGTTCAATTTCAAACCAGGTTTTTTGTCTTTTTTTTTTTTGGTGAATGAAAAGATGTTGCAGATTCTTTTTTTCTGCTCAGAAACGAATGTGTGCATGTGTGTAATTGCAGCTTCACAGGCTGTCATCGTGGCATTGTAAAGGTAAGCTCAGTTTCTTGTGCAGCTACATTATAAAATTGTGTGTAAAACTGAAATGGTTCACTGAAAAGGAAACCATAAAATTGTAAAAAGATTCATGATCCCTTACTGGTCTTATTTTAACAAGAAACTATAAAAGGAAACATTTATTTTCCATGCTAAAAGTAAAGGTCATTCAGTAGCTTTTCGTTTTCTTTCCTTCTTTCCCCCTTCTTGGCACTCATGTCAGTTTCTGAAAATATTTCATTCTTTTTTCTTTCATTTGTCCCCTTTCAAGCTCACCATCTTTCACTCTAACAGCTTCTTTCTTCTCGAGCCTTATTTCCCAGCAAACCAATATCCTTAGGGGTTCTCCTGCCTTTTATTACAAAGAGTTCATCTCATCCGGCCCTGTGAACTGCAGGGCAGATAAGGAACTATTTTCAGCACTCTAATGTTCTAGAGGTAGTCTGAAAACCACTTCAGAAAGACTCATTCTTTAGTTATTCCTAAACTTTTCCACAGAGCCTCTGTAGCACTTCAGAACAATGGTAGAGAACCAGTGGTCATTTGTGAAAAATGGCAAGGAAACATTAAAAATTGTGTGCCAGGCTCCAAGCACAGAAGTTACTGACATCTCATTCTTGTGTGGAGATACAGGGTCAGGCAATTCTTACTGTTAAGAAGTCAGATACTCTGATTATTGAATATTCAGAGACTTTAGAGACTAGAACCGTAATTTCTCAAATCCCTGGGCTCTCTCCTGGGTCTAAACACTCCAGGAGTGTAACATGAATTATTCACATTCAAAGAGTGCCTTCTGCCTCCCTGGCAGAAATTTTATTCAGTCAGGTCCTGGATTTACCAAATAATTGTACCTTTTATTGTACTGCAGAATGGAGGTCATGGCACCTGCAGGGCCCATTCCTGGACTTTATTGCAGAAGTCTGTCCAAAGCCCTGCATATTTCCAGCAGGTTCTGTGCCATTCAGTAGCACAGAAGTTCTCATGGGCTTTTCACCACTAAGATTTTTACTTTTCCATGGGCTTAAGGAAGTCAGTGAACTACTGATTAATTAGGCATTACAAAAATCTTGAATATCTACCAGTAGCACAAGATTTTTGTTTCCTTCCTCTCTTAAGGTATCCTTGCTTTTAGCTTTCTATTTGTCTTTCTATTTATTGTTCCTAAATAATCTATATAAATTAAAAACTCTTATTTTTCCCAGTCTGGTGACTTTTTTTTTCTGGTTTTTTCTGTTTATTTTTTTGGCAAGAAATCTTTATTTTAAGGCAACACCATATTGACTTTTGTAATTTTCCTTCCCTGCTCTAGTAACTCAAGTTGAGTTTTAGTGGCAGCTACTTCAGAAACCAGAGTCTTGTGACAGCTTCATAGATTTTACTCAGTAATTTATTTTGTCCTTTGTAAAGCTGTAGACCACTGGAGCTACTGCAGGTGCATGTTCTTTTCTTCTTTCTCTATTTGGAATTGAAAAGCTCCTCCCTATTTTTAGTTTATTTTTGTTAATTTTATTCAAACTCCCTCTAGTTAATATTCTCATCATCTCTTTCTGTTTGTAAGTACTCAAGAATAAAAAAAAATCTTCTATTTATTCCACTGTTTGCTTTTCTTTACTCACTCACTTCTATAGAAGAAGTGTTTGGCTGGTAAAATACAGCAAAAAGGAAAACCTTTTTCTTCCCTCTTTAAGGACTACCACAAAATTCAGGGTTATTTTAAAATTAGATATTTCAACCATCTCTAGAAAACCTTTAAATAGTGTAATATTTTTCCTTTGATTAGCTCAAATGTTACATTTAAAAATGTGACAAGAGACAGAAATGAAATCTCGCAGAACTCTATCTAGGGCAAAGGAGCAGCTGATAAATCTGAATTTCCGGGCAGATTTTCTCCAGAATGCTTGCAGAGCAGCTGTTGGATGATCTTCAGTAAGAGCTGTGGCTCACCAGTGTGAGACTGGGGCATTTTAAAATGTGTTTTACCTGTGGAAAGTGAACTGCAGGGTTTGGCAGGGCACAGAGCAAGCCCTGGCTCTGCCCTCCCCTCTTGGCCAGCCTGTTTCCCCTCTCCCAGCCACATTCCCAGAGGATGCTTTGGGAAGGAGCAACCTTGGCACTGGCAGGGTGCTGGGGTTGCCCTTTTGGGTACCAAAGGGGAAGGTCATGGCTGGTGCACGCTGCTGCTCAGGGATGTCAACATTTTGGGCCTGGCTTCTGTTCTGAATTGAAAATTGCAACTGTTCCCAGAGCTCATCAGGTGTTCAAGGTAGCTGTGTGCACAATGAAGGGAGACTCCAGGGAATTATTACTCCAGATTAAGAGCATTATTATAAAAGAACAGTCATCTCAGTGAAATCATCCCATGATTTGTTTGATGGAAGAGCCTGTTTTATGCACGTAACTCTAAAAAATGGAGGGGCTAGATGTGAATCTAAGGCTGAGCTTACAGGGGAGGTTGAACAGCTACATGGCAATGGATAAGATTTCTCCAGGTGGGAAGGGTGGGGTGGTCCAGGAGGAGGCCCAGTGCTCTTTTCATGCTGCTCTTTCTGCTTCTCCTGCACTGGATGTGATCTGGTACAGAAAGCCACTCCTCACAGGCTCAGATCTTGGGTTCAAGACCAGTTAAACACTTGCAAAAGTTCTGAATGTCTGGACTTACTGTAACACAGCTTAGTGCAGAGTACTAAATATGGTGTTTTTATAGATCATACCTTTATCACCCTTCCAAAGAGGCCCAGTAGAAATCTGAGATGTGAGCAATAGTAACACAAGGAACATGCTCCTCAGCACTCATAGGGAGTGAGTCCAGGTGAGCTGCAGCTCCAAACACTTGAGGAAATTGGGTAAATGTGCTGAAGCAGAAAGCTCTGACGATTTTGGCAACTCCCAAAATGCCACTGAGAGTGGCAGAAGAGAGCAGAGCAGCTTTCTTTTCAGCCAGCATGTCTTCTGTCTTGCTTTCTCACAGCTGCCCTTGTCTACTGTCTCTGCAAACACCTCCACTACATGCCTCATGAGCTTTCTGGCCTTTTGTGTTTTCCCCAGATACTTCAGTATTCCAGGGAGCTTGTGCAAGTGTTTGTGTGCACAGTGAACAATGCCATGGACTATTCACTGGAGTGATAAATTGTGCTCCCCTCCATGTCAGGTACCTCTCATTGACTTCAGTTTCTTTCCTATTGGATGTGTTTCAGATTAACCAGGCATTAGGCATTAATCAAGGAGGTATCTACAAATAAATTTTTCATCATAATGAGCAGTGCAGCTGAATTAATAGTATTTGCACTCTCATTATTTGCCATGATGTATGGGTGTGGAAGCAGTGCAGTGCACCCAGCTTGGCTGTTGGTGTTGCTGTGATCTCAACACAGAAGTCAGCAACAAATAAAATGCTCATGTAATAACTCATCAGGACATTTTTTTCTGCCTGCAGAGTGTATTTCTAATGTTTTATACACTGCATTAGAGTTTTCTCATAGTAGATAAATATTTTTTAGTTAGTTTCTTGTATAATATTAATACTAAAGTGGTAAGTCAAGGCACCAATGGAACAAAAATTTGGTTTTTGGAGCTTGTTATGATACAGATCTTGCAAAATATCTCTGAGCAGTAAGTGTGGGTGTTGTATTACACACATACAGGTTTAAAATTTCCCTGTACTCCAACTCTGCAAATTCTGTTTGTAACAAGGAATTACAAAAAACCTTTTTGTAGGACCTTAGTTTTTGAAACTTAGAGTGGCCTTCACTTTGAACCAGTAATTGGTTCAAGACATTTTCATTTGTATTTTTGCTGCCCAAGAACAGGTAAGAGAACTGGCATTCTTCCTAACGTGACAACTACTGTCATTTGCAAGTGAATGTAATTTCCCTAATGACTGACTGAATTCTGGAAAAGAAGGGTATATGTAAAGAACTGGTGAATACGGCCCATAAATAATTTTGTTGTGAATAGAAGCATTCTGTATCTGTTTAATATTAATTTTAATAATATATTCACTTGCATAGAAATTTTTCATTATTTTTTCATACTGTTTTCATTGAAGCCTTATGGGTAGTAAAAGATAACCTCTGAAAAGGGATGTTCATTTAATCTTGCAATGGTTTGGATTGCAAGGGACCTTTAAAGGTAATGTCGTTCCAAATCCTCTGCAATGAGCAGGGACATTTTCCACTAGAGTAGGTTGCTCAAAAAATTCCTGGGTTGGAATGTGCCTGGCAAAGCTTATTCTGCCATCATGGAGAGTGGAGACATTTGGAAAAGTGAATCCTAATTTCAGAGATATAACCTGTTCCAGTTACCCTTTAGATAATGAACAATGAATGGCAGCATATGACAAAACTGTCTTGTTTGTAGAAACAAGGGAAGGGACAAGAACAAAACCACCTAAAGCAAATCTCAAGCAGCCACGGAGAGCTCTCCCATGTGCAGGAGGGGTGAGGAAAGAGGGCAATTGCAGACCAGATGAACTGCAGCCACTTTGCCCAGTCTTTGCATTGCATTATTGGATGCAAAGCAAAAGCTCTGCCTCTCTGTCCCTATGGAGCTGTGTGGCCTCATGCCCCATCTCAGAATTTAAACATTTGCAGCAGCCTGACAACACCCACAGTCTTCATCCTCCTCAAAACTTGCATTTATCCCAGCACAGTCAGCATGGCTGTCTTTGTGGACATCAAAAAGAGAGATGTGATTGAGGAGAGCTCATCCCAGGGCACATTTATAGCAAGATTTCAGTCCCATTGTGGCAGTGAAAGGTCACTCAGCTGATGCAGATGAGGCAGGAATTCCTAGCGTGGGGCATGGCTGTTTGAGGTGTTCTTTGAAACATATCTGGGCTCTGGATGCATCCAGCAGGAACTGATGCTGACCTGTGGCACAGGATGAGGTTAGTTGGCATTTCTAATGCATATTCTGAAGCAGCTGGGCTTCCCAGAGCAATGTATAGGCTTTACAGGATACCACCAAGTGGAATTTCTCTCTATGGAAATGTAAAGATTAAATGCACAGAAAAGTGCTGTGTGATCAGGTTAGCTCAGCAAACACAGCCAGATACATTGGGATGTAAATCAATCTCAACTTTCAGAGAGAATAATATGGCCCCTTAAAATTCACTGAATTAATTATCTGACAAATCTTTAACTAAACACACAGAATGTACTATGCAGATCAGAGATCCCTCTTTCTCCCTGATTAGAGCTCAAAGTGGGAATGCCCTGTATGTGATGTCTGTGATTCTTCTGCAGTCCTCCTCTGAGACTCTCTCTGAGCTGGTAATTTTTTTTTTTTTTTTTTTTTTTTTTTTTTTTTTTTTTAGCACTTGGCAATTGATGGCTCTGGTGGTGTTGAACCCTCACTGCTCGTGGTGTGTGTTCATTCTGTGTGTGCTTGGGCTCTTTTTCTGGTGCACTGCAGCTCTGGTGCTCTCCTGCAACACAAGTCCTAAATTTGCCCTGCCAGATCTGCTTGATGTGGAACGTGGAGCTCTGGGACATCAGGTATGTTCCTGGAATTCTGCCTACAGCAGTAAAACCTGCAGTTTAGCCAGAGGAATAATAGTCCCAATTGTCACTGAAGTGTTTTGACACTTGTTCGTAAAGCTCCTTCAGAATGTACACAGAGTGGATCATTTATTTTAATGAAATTCTGTCTAACCCAGGCTATTACTCACTCTCCCTCCTCTGATTTCTGTGAAGTGCCAGCTCAGAGGATGCTCTTAATGATGAGCCTGAAGAGGCTTCCTGGGATTTGCAGCTATGAGCTTCTCCCAGCACGTTTCTGTTTTGAGAGAGAGATACTCCTCTCTCAAATAAAGTGGCAGAAAATTCGGAGTGTGCAAGTTCAGCAGCAGAGTGAAGCTCTCCCAAGGACATCCTTGTATTTTTTTGCATTTTTTTCCCAGGGAAAAACTGAAAAAGAGAAGTTTATCTAACATGTACATCAAATATGGGTGGGAGAAAGAATATGGAGAAGTCCTTCTGCATCCTTTGCACCCCCTTGGCTCTGGGACTGAGCAGTGCCTGTATCTCTGTGCTCTGCTCTGGGCTGCAGTGTGTGAGCAAGTCTAAGTATGATAAATACTTCTAGGGCTCAGTCACCACAGCAGCCTGCAGACTTTTATCCACACAAGAACTCCTGCCCTAACAAAAGCAGTGTGCTGTGGCCATGCACACCAAGCAATCCCTCTGTCTGCTACCAGGGATAACAAATATTTGGCAAAAAAACCTGTCCTTCCTCTTTTGCCAGGGCATCTGGTCCTCAAAAAAA
This sequence comes from Chaetops frenatus, assembly GCA_013400775.1. NCBI lineage: Eukaryota > Metazoa > Chordata > Aves > Passeriformes > Picathartidae > Chaetops > Chaetops frenatus. The sequence continues at coordinate 438,214 of VZTR01015605.1, forward strand.
ATGTCACTTTGCTGAACAGTGTTTAAATCAAAGTGAAGTTTAGATTCCTGCTCTGATTCAGATATTTATAAACCTGTCATCTGCATTTCTGTGGAGGAATGGGTTGACTAATAGCCAAATTGCTCCAGGAAATGCAGAGGGAGACCGTTTGGAGGTCAGATAATTTTTAATCAGGAAACTTTTCAGCACATCTTTGATGTTCCTATTAATTCTATCTTTTCCCTGATTCATAAATAATATCCATCTGGAGAAACTTAGATGTTATGTTTTATTAAGCAGGAAGTAATCCACTGGTCACACATTTTTAGGAAACCACACTTGGCTTTATCTTGTCTTTCCATGGAGAGTAGAATACACACATGGTAAAATCCCCTCCCAGCAATGTCTCTGCTACAACCACAGATTTTTCTTGTATTTCTCTCTTGTTGGATCACCCGAGAATAAACCCAAGCACCAACAAAATTTTCTGTTTACCCTGGATGTCTTGAAATACCACGGCTCTCAGGAATTCCTTTGTTGTTTTATTTAAAGGGTATGTACTACAATAGATTCCAGCACATCATGACATTTCCAAAAGTGCTTTTTTGCAAGAAGGCTACTAATCTAGGTGAGGAAAGAAAGCAGCCAGAATTCAAGGTGATTCTTGGTGTTCTGCAGGAAATCTCTGTGTGTCCAAGGATGGGGTTCAGGGAGGCACAGGGGAGAGGCAGAGCAGAGGAGCCACGGTGGCTGCAAGGTCAGGCTGATGAGCTCCCCTTTGGGACAGGTGGACACACAGCTCCCAGAGGTGACCCAGTGCCCCCCATCCTTGGGGGTGACCTGGGTCAAGGCTCTTTCTGACCTCTGTTCCCCCCGTGCACAGTGGGAGGGCTCTGGGCACCCTCCAGAGTGTTGCTTTGTGTGGGCAATTGTTGGGGAGGAGGAAAGTTTAACAGGAAAGACTTACAGATATGAATGCTTAGCAGAAGGTTCTCAGAATGTAAAACGTGTAAGGGAAATAGAAATGAAAGCTGGCTTTGATCTAGAAAAGATGTCTAAAGTAAGGATTGCTGAACCCAGCTGCTTACTGAGTAACTGAGAAGGCAAAGGTTGAAGATGAGTTGGAAGGAGGTTTTAGGGNGTATGTGATGTCTGTGATTCTTCTGCAGTCATTCTCTGAGACTCTCTCTGAGCTGGTAATTTTTTTTTTTTTTTTTTTTTTTTTTTTTTTTTTTTTTAGCACTTGGCAATTGATGGCTCTGGTGGTGTTGAACCCTCACTGCTCGTGGTGTGTGTTCATTCTGTGTGTGCTTGGGCTCTTTTTCTGGTGCACTGCAGCTCTGGTGCTCTCCTGCAACACAAGTCCTAAATTTGCCCTGCCAGATCTGCTTGATGTGGAACGTGGAGCTCTGGGACATCAGGTATGTTCCTGGAATTCTGCCTACAGCAGTAAAACCTGCAGTTTAGCCAGAGGAATAATAGTCCCAATTGTCACTGAAGTGTTTTGACACTTGTTCGTAAAGCTCCTTCAGAATGTACACAGAGTGGATCATTTATTTTAATGAAATTCTGTCTAACCCAGGCTATTACTCACTCTCCCTCCTCTGATTTCTGTGAAGTGCCAGCTCAGAGGATGCTCTTAATGATGAGCCTGAAGAGGCTTCCTGGGATTTGCAGCTATGAGCTTCTCCCAGCACGTTTCTGTTTTGAGAGAGAGATACTCCTCTCTCAAATGAAGTGGCAGAAAATTCGGAGTGTGCAAGTTCAGCAGCAGAGTGAAGCTCTCCCAAGGACATCCTTGTATTTTTTTGCATTTTTTTCCCAGGGAAAAACTGAAAAAGAGAAGTTTATCTAACATGTACATCAAATATGGGTGGGAGAAAGAATATGGAGAAGTCCTTCTGCATCCTTTGCACCCCCTTGGCTCTGGGACTGAGCAGTGCCTGTATCTCTGTGCTCTGCTCTGGGCTGCAGTGTGTGAGCAAGTCTAAGTATGATAAATACTTCTAGGGCTCAGTCACCACAGCAGCCTGCAGACTTTTATCCACACAAGAACTCCTGCCCTAACAAAAGCAGTGTGCTGTGGCCATGCACACCAAGCAATCCCTCTGTCTGCTACCAGGGATAACAAATATTTGGCAAAAAACCTGTCCTTCCTCTTTTGCCAGGGCATCTGGTCCTCAAAAAAAATGTCACTTTGCTGAACAGTGTTTAAATCAAAGTGAAGTTTAGATTCCTGCTCTGATTCAGATATTTATAAACCTGTCATCTGCATTTCTGTGGAGGAATGGGTTGACTAATAGCCAAATTGCTCCAGGAAATGCAGAGGGAGACCGTTTGGAGGTCAGATAATTTTTAATCAGGAAACTTTTCAGCACATCTTTGATGTTCCTATTAATTCTATCTTTTCCCTGATTCATAAATAATATCCATCTGGAGAAACTTAGATGTTATGTTTTATTAAGCAGGAAGTAATCCACTGGTCACACATTTTTAGGAAACCACACTTGGCTTTATCTTGTCTTTCCATGGAGAGTAGAATACACACATGGTAAAATCCCCTCCCAGCAATGTCTCTGCTACAACCACAGATTTTTCTTGTATTTCTCTCTTGTTGGATCACCCGAGAATAAACCCAAGCACCAACAAAATTTTCTGTTTACCCTGGATGTCTTGAAATACCACGGCTCTCAGGAATTCCTTTGTTGTTTTATTTAAAGGGTATGTACTACAATAGATTCCAGCACATCATGACATTTCCAAAAGTGCTTTTTTGCAAGAAGGCTACTAATCTAGGTGAGGAAAGAAAGCAGCCAGAATTCAAGGTGATTCTTGGTGTTCTGCAGGAAATCTCTGTGTGTCCAAGGATGGGGTTCAGGGAGGCAGAGGGGAGAGGCAGAGCAGAGGAGCCACGGTGGCTGCAAGGTCAGGCTGATGAGCTCCCCTTTGGGACAGGTGGACACACAGCTCCCAGAGGTGACCCAGTGCCCCCCATCCTTGGGGGTGACCTGGGTCAAGGCTCTTTCTGACCTCTGTTCCCCCCGTGCACAGTGGGAGGGCTCTGGGCACCCTCCAGAGTGTTGCTTTGTGTGGGCAATTGTTGGGGAGGAGGAAAGTTTAACAGGAAAGACTTACAGATATGAATGCTTAGCAGAAGGTTCTCAGAATGTAAAACGTGTAAGGGAAATAGAAATGAAAGCTGGCTTTGATCTAGAAAAGATGTCTAAAGTAAGGATTGCTGAACCCAGCTGCTTACTGAGTAACTGAGAAGGCAAAGGTTGAAGATGAGTTGGAAGGAGGTTTTAGGGCTGGAACAAAGGATTTGTTTGACTGCAAACAAAAGCATGTTTTTACCAAGTAAATAAGTCTCAAGAAAAGCATAAGCAAATAAAAAACATGGTTTTACCAAAGTCTAAGAATTTACCACTGCAAGAAAACAGAATAATAAGTTTAATCTTAAAATGTAACAGACTAACTTTTGTGATGGGATAGTTTCTACCATAATATGGAAATAGTAATTGTTATGATAGGCTGTATGTAAATTGTAAAGGTATTGTGTATATTCCTGATTGGTTTTTATGTATTAAGATGCTCAGCAAAGGAAAGTATATAATGCATTGTAACCAGAACTAAAGGGGTTTCAGGCATGGCTTTGAGCTGTAGCTGGCAGCTTGCAAGGTGAGGCTCTGTGCAGCCAGGAGCCAAAACTGCTGTGACTCCTGTGCAATGGAACAGCAGCTTGGAAAGAGCCACCTGGAGTCCTGCATCTCTCACATTTTAGGCTCTTACAGGCAATGGCACAGGGTATTGATGACCCAAAATGACTTTGAGGTATTCTGCCACATGCTATGGGATGTCCTTGTCTCAGGGAACCAACATTTTGCTTCCCTCACTGAAGCTCCTGTTGGAAATGATGCTGTGATGTCTCATCATAGCTGAATTTATAAATTATTTCCGGCTTCTGTAGTTGTTCATTGTGTACTTTGCTAAGATAGGCAAACCAGAAAAGGTAGGAAGTAAATGGAGAGAAGCTGTGATAATTCTCAAAATGAATCTAAATAGGGGTTTTGTGCTTTGGTCTGACATCTTATGCAAGGCATTCTCCTCTTTCTGGTTGGTAGCAGAGGGAAGAGAGAAAAGAGCTTTCTGGCTTTTATATAAAAGCCACTCAGAGATCCAGAGCCTGAGGTAGAACTGAGCCATTTTTGAAACAAGAATGATCCACTGGATCCAATTATCCAAAGTTTTCTTTTTCTGTCTTTCCAGTTTAACTGTCATAAATCAAAGATAAATTTCAGATAGGTTCCTGAAGTATTTTGCCATCCACAGTTATACTTTTTACTTTGTGCATTTGCAAATTCTGCTGCAATTTCAAACCTGTAGGCCTTTAAAAATTCCTATCTTGTAAAAATCCTATGCAGGTTATATTGGGATACTTACATCATGATTTTTAAAAATAACTTTCACAGCGTGTAGATCAGGACCTGGACAATCCTCCCCGGCTGAAGACTTGTAAAAATACCTGTCCTTTTTTAGAGTGATTTGTTAAAGCAGTGAGATTTATTGGCTTTTAATCTGTGATTCTCTTCTTCCTTCCACCCTTCTCTTCCAAAAAGCTAAAACACCTCACAAGAGGTGTGTCCAGGATATTATGTTTATTTCTGGGAGAAATAGCTGACCAAAGGGAGAGATCCTATTAATGTCCCAGGAGGCAGCATGAGCTCAACCTTTACCAAGTCCACATAGGAGTTCACAGTGAGAATTGTAGGTAGTGTAAAAACACAGGAAAACATAATCATTTAGACAACTTGCAATTATGTTGGGAAGGTGCATCTGTACAAATTTAAATATAAGTGATTTGTGGGGTTAGAGCCAGTAGATGCTGTGAGTGCACACAGTGCTTTAAATTTACTGATGAATAAAATACCAGTTTTCTTTGGGAAAACTGCTCTGCAAAATTTAAATTTAAATGATGAGGTTTTTTCTACTTTACATTTTCCTTTTTTTTTTTTTTTTTTTTTTTTTCTTTAGTGGTAGGTGGTTTGCCTGTATTCCCTTCCAGCTTTTCCAGATGATAATTCCCTGCTTCCACCTGGCTCTAGGAGTCATTAGTGGGTGACAGCTCTCTGAGGCATCCATAGAGCTCCTCTGCCCTGCCTGTTTGAACTGCCATGTTTCAGATGTGTTATCAAGACATTGCTATTGTGCAGATACAGATTAGTTCTTGAGACTGATTTTTTCTGCTTCACCAGCTCTTTTGTAGCTGCCAGAACTAATTGCTTACATTACATTACCAGTCTGGGCCTCTATCACTCCCTGGATGATGCCATCCTTTGGAATACAGCTGCATACTTAAATGCACTTTTTAACTATATTTTACCATTTCTGCCTGTGTTTACAACTGACAGAATTGTCCCTGATTTTTTTGTCCCTGACCTCCACTACGTGCCAGAAATTGTTTAACAGCTGAACTGATTCACTTGCATTTTCTACCTCTAAAATGTCCAGATTTTTCTGATTTAATGGGAGTTGAACAGAGCTATGTATAAATTCTTTGTACAAATAATCTTTTCTTTTCTGAGATTGGGCAAAGTTGCTCAGAAGCAACAGTGTAGTGACCAGTGATACTGAGAAAACTTAAAGTTTCTGAAGGGCAGAATGAAAATCTGGAAAAGCATCAGGGTCTATCCTGCTTACATAATAAAAGCAGTTTTTTATGGCCCAGCTGTATTGCACCTTCATTCCAAGCCATAAACCCCTATACCCTCTCACTGAGCTGTGCTTTGATACCAACACTGGCAGTCAATAGAAATTCCTGGATGATGTCCACACACTCAAATACTCATGTTAATTTTAGTTAAAAGTTTTCTTATCACTCAAGAAATATCTTTTTTACAATACTTCCCATTCCTTTCTCATATGCATTTAGAAGGAAAACTGTAGTCTTGCTAAGCAGAATTAAATTAATGTGTATGTGTATATTTGCATTTGAGGAAGGACAATCCAATATTTTAATATATCTTTTTAGATTTGCAGGGTCTTTCAGGACTATGAAGACATTAATTTTTATCTGTTTTTTATATCACTGTTGCTTACATGTTAAAGATTAGCTATAAATAATATTGTTAATTATAATAGTTACGATGCCCTTTGACACCATGTGAATAAAAAAGTTTATAATTGGCATAAGAGTAAGACCACGCTGTGTTTGGTGGCTGGAGTTTTGAACCCTGCATATTCAAATCCAAAACACAGAGGTGGAACTGAGGTGAAGATTCTCTCAAGATTTGTAGCAACACTTTGAATAATATTCACTTTTTGAGTGATAACGTTTTTGATGCTAAGCAGAACAATATTTTTTTCCCCATGAAAATTGATACAGAAGAGCTTTTAAATGTTAAATATGACATTTTTTAATAATCCCCATTCTCATCATTGCAGGTTATGTGGACATCACTTGACCTTTGCTTTGAAGAGAGAACATCCCTGTTCTACTTAGAACCCAGTACTTGTTAAACAACCTTAAAAAGGCACTCAGGGTAAGTTGTTCTAGCACTGGCTTCCTTCAGACACATGGTGCAGACCAGTGAGTGACTGGGGACACACAGCTGAAGACATTTCACTTGTTTGTTTGCTCTGTGTCTGAATTATCAGACTTGCAAACATGAGTCTGTCACAGGGAGCTGAATTTGTACTTGAGTGAGGATCCAAAGTGACAATCACTTTTGTTCTTGATATATTCAGTTCCAAAAACTTCCAGCTTTCTTCATCACTCCTTCATCTTTTCCTCACCTATCCTTTTCCCTATTCTGGTTTGTTAGTTGCTGATAAATGAAACTTGATGCTTTTCCTAAATAGTATTGCACTTCTCCAAGCTGAAAAACTTCCACAGAGCTGTGAGGTGAGGCACATCCTGAATTTCTCAGGATGTTTTGCTGCCTGGTTCTGCCTCTCAGCTCACAGGAGGAGTGCTCCCAGACCTGCATGCTGGGAAGTACAACTTCCAGAGAGGGATGCTGGGAACAGAGCCCCACATCAAAGGGGAGATGGGCAGTTTTTTCCACAGAGAATATGGGACAAATTCAGAGGAGGAGAGGGGCTGAGCAGAAGGAAAGATGAACCAAAATAAGCATCACAAACAAGTTGTACTGGGATTTCCTACAGACTGTATCTCCTCTCAGATCATTGCAGCTATTTCCTTGTGGGAGGGGGGCAGCAGAATTTATTCCAGTGGTTTCAGAATTAGATTTCTCAAAGGGAAAAAGGAGTGAGGAGAAACACAAACCACTGTGGCTGTATCGGATGCTGATTTAATTTACATTTGTGGTGATTGGATTGCAGTAATTTCCCTGGGGAGCAGCTTCTGAGATAATAATTTCCAAAGACAACCTTAGCCATGGTGAGCTGAGGACTTCCTGAAACAGGATGGCCTGCTGAGAAAATGTCTTTTTAAATTCGTGTGGGTTCAGCCAAATTTAATAGGAATTCAAAGGATAGGAAAGCATGGAGAGACTGTCTTGCAGGCACAGCAAGTTCTTTTGTGGAAAAATTTTTTGTTGGTAAAATTGTTTGGTATATGATGATCTCTCAGGGAATTGTATTCAATATTCTTAAGAAAGATCTGTGGGGAATTTGGGAGAGATTAATAAAGAGCCTGGTAAATTGTCACTTATCCATGCCGAGTGCTCAAAAATCTGCACACCCATAAATTCCTTGGAGGATGAGATTGGACAGGGTTTAGCCATAATCACACGGTGTGATAGGAGAAAAATCTCAAATTCTGATTCTGGTTTTGATTTCTCTCCCACCTTTGTGCCAATGTTGTCACCTGTCTCCCTACAGAGAGGAAGTCTCAGTACTTTTCTTTACCTGAAGGGCTTCAGGCCAGTCCACCACAGTCCATCTCTGCAGTTATTAGTCACTTTGTAGGAGTGAAAGCAATTAGTTCTGATTAAATGCTGGGATAAACAAAGAGTGAAGCCAAACAAAACAAGAAAGCCTTTTATTATCTGTCTCAGAGCAGGGGAAGGTAGAGCATTTATGGGCCAGATTTGGGGTATATTTGGGCTACTTTTCCTGGTTGCTTAGCACAAGAGAGCTGCAGAAACTGCAGGAAGGCCCAGCATAGTGGGGGTTCTGGCTCTGTTGCAAAATCACCTTTGGTGTCTCTATTAATTAGGCAGCAGGGCTGTCATGCTGCCTTAGCTATGATCCATTTGTTAAACTCACTTTGATGCTAAAAATAGTCTCCTCCTGTTAGCTCTGGCTTCCATGGGACAGCTCTTGCTTGATTGGTGATGCTCTGTGAAAGGAGCTACTGGACAGTCTGGTAAAAAATCAAGCCAGAAGAACTTGTAGCAGGGAAGGTGGGGGAAATTTGTGCCACACAAGAGAAAACCCTCAGGGAGACCTTGCTTCACCCCTTCCAAGCTGTTTCTCTGACATCCACTGCAGAATGATTGCTATCAGCACACATCAACTCTTGTCATACCCTTAACCATCAAAAGATCCCTCTAATTGACTCTGTGCAAAAGCATTTTTGTTGCTGCACACAAATAAACAGTTTCATTACAATGATGTCCATTTTAAGATTGCCCACTATATATGAAAACCTTCAGAAGAAATCCCTACTATGTTAATTCTTCCAGAACTTTTGTAAAACAAAGAATTAATAAAACCCCCAAATTTATAAAGTATTTCTGTGCTGTTGAATCCATTCTTTTCAAACTCATACCCCGAAGCAAAACAAATATAAGTATTCATATATAAAATTTCCCATAACGAATGAAAATTTTCATATATAAAATGTCCCATAACACTGTGGGTGAGACCTCGTGAGTTCACAGGGTCCTTGTGCAGAAAAGTGAGAATCCAGGAAAGATTGCTAGATCAGCCACCATCCAGAACTGGGCTTTCTTCTGATCTTTTCTTGTTGTAAACCCTGAAAACCCAAGCTGATTTTGCCTTTATAAAAATAAGGAAGAATTGGTGTGAAAATTCTAGAAAGATTGGAAAGGGGCTGTAGGGAAGAAATGTTTCAAGGATTTAGAGGTTTCAAAAATACATTTGAACCCTTTGGTATCTCAGACAAAAGAAGGACAGATGTTGTCTTTCATCCCAGCCTGGACAAGGATGGAGTTTCTCAGTGTGGCAAACCCCCAGCTTTGCCTGAACATGACCCAGTGGTACCAGAAAAGCATCAGTCCACTGCTGTATTTTACTCCTGCAGTTTGGAGTTTGAGTCAGGCTGATTTTGAAGACAACTGATTTCAAGGACAGGCTGCACTGGTATGTGGTGAGAAGAGGACTGGCCTTTACAGCATTTTCAGTTTGTTTTGCCCTGGAGACCACAGCCATGTGCAGTCCCCAAAAACCTGTAAGAAAAAAAACTAATAAGAGTTTGGCATCCAGTGAAGTCAGGCTCTCTGTTAAGTGCTGGGAATTTACCCTGTTTTGCTGTCACAAAGGCAAAGCCAAGATTAACTCTCCTGAAGGAACTCCTGATGGTGCCAAACTGAGGTGACAGTGGCATCTCCAAGAAAACCAAGAGCATTGACCATGAGAGCAGAATTTGAAGAGATTTCCCCTCCAGAGCAGCTCTCTGGAGGATCAGGCCCTGTAAAAGGCCATGAACTGATTCGAGTGTTGCAGCAGATGGAACTGAACAGATTCATCCCTTTGGTTTTGCTTGCAGGATCCACCAGCAGATCAATTTGGAGAGACCACAGTAATGACATTTTCTGTGTTGCTTTTCTCACTGCTGGGGAAAATTCTGACAGTGGGATGAGAGAGGAGACAGGCAAAAAGAGGGAAGTGTTAGCATTAAAAAGTGACACAATCACTGTTCTAATTTAGTGTAGATTCTCAGGATTTTTTCCAACCCTAATTTTAACCTTTGGAAAGATTCCTCTCAGTTTCACCTGGCTGCTCTAAGGAATTTTTCCCAGGAAAAACCCAACTTTGCTTTAAGTAACCTCTCTTTTGCCAACACATTTGTCATGAGGTGTTTTCTGGCCTCAGCATACATAGCATGGAAATGATCTATTTAATTTAAAGGATTCATTTCATCAGAGCTTTATTTGTCTTATTTATGCAGGTGCATCTAGACAGCCTGATCTGTCTAGGTTGTTGGGGAGCAATGCTTAACAATTTAAAAAACCTGGTTACAAAGAAGAAAAACCCACATGCAATCAATCTCTCTTTGCCATCCTGCTGTCTTTTATGCTCTTGTTGTCACTTAAAAATCTTAAGATGGAGGTGTGACCCTTACTAATACATTCCCATACGTGTCTAACACTTCTTCTTAACAGCCCCAGACTTCCTCATGCACAGCCATCCCTGGAAGTGAGGATTTATTCTTTTATGAAATCTTAGAAAAAGGTGCAAACTGAAGTGTAAATAACATTCATCTCACCAAATCGATTGGAATGAGACTGCTGCTCTTAAGGTGGGGAAAGTTAAAATTTTCTCACTAATGTTATGTGAGGGAATGCTAAAGTACATGGAGCCCCACGTTAGCAGAGACCAATTTGTCTCAGCTTTTCCTGGTGTGTGGTGAATATTATTTGAAATACTTGGCTGCATGCAAGAATATTTCATATTATAGATGCAAAGTGTGCTACTTTTATGACCCTGTTGCTTTTTGTTACTGATCAATTGTCATACACACAAAAGGAAAGCCATTTGGTGAGAGATGAGCTAGAAACACAAACACTAAAATGAGAAACCCACTCTGACAGCTCAGAGATAATTTCCTGACATGGCAGAGAATGAAGCAATGGTATCTCTTTGCCACAGTGGCCTATCAGACTTTGAATTTATTTTCAGATGGTTTCAGAGCATCTCTCTAGCTGTCAACACATCAAGCCTCTTCCAGAGCCCACTGATGTCAATACGAGCCTTTCCATTCACTCCTCTCAGTTTTGATCATACCCTTGGAAAGTTCAAACCTCCTAAGTGCATTTGGGAGGTGTTTTTTTTTTAGTGTGGGGCTGGATCACTTCCATTTCCATGTTTATTAGTGCTGTGCCATAGAGATCTATCTTGAAATATATGTCTTATTATGGGGGGGTGGGGGGAGGATAAATGAAAAAATATTTGCTATCCATTGAAGCTTAGGCTCAGCCCACCTAGAGCTGCTGAAGCCTTTTTTTTTTTTTTTTCTTGCCAGATTTTATGACAAAGTCCTAAATATCTCCCTGTCATTTGTCACTCCAGAACGATGCGCCACCGACTAAAAACGAACCGGGTGTAAAAAAATCTGTTGATTGGCAATTTCCAATAGGAAATCTGAAACCTCTGTGACACTGTTTGAATGATCTGCTGTGGAGAGATGCATCCCACGCTGCAGACATGTTCAGCTGAATGGGAAATAGGCCAGTATTTATAGAAGCTCAAGCTTCCTCTGTGGCACTGCGAGTCTGCCTTTTCTTCCGCATGAAGACGCTTTGCCATTTCGTTTTTGAAGATGGAATTTCCAAGCTGTTGAATAGCAGAGACCCAGGCAATTACAAGTAAATCTGGGGGAAATTCC
>VZTR01015606.1:0-24904 GCA_013400775.1 Chaetops frenatus
AAAGAGGAAATAATAGTACGGAACATTCAGTGACAGGAGAACATCCACACAATAGAGCACATTAGAGGACATAAGAAGAAAATTAAAACAATGCAATCTTTAGGGGAAAATGGTGATGCAGATGGAAAGATTTAGGATAGAAAAGAGCAGATATAGAGATGAGCAGTTAGTGAATGCATAAGGTGAAGCAAGACTTTTTCACAAACTTCTATTTGGACAGTAGATAAAACTTCAAGTAATTGTTTCAGTTTTAGCAAACAATTAAAAAAAACTGTAACAAATACCTTTCAAATAAAAGCTTTAATGAAGCTCTGATCATTATTTTTGCCTAACCTAAGCAAAACTAGCAAGGCATATTTTTAAATGACTGAAAAAAAGATTGTTAAAAGCCTTTTGGAAGATTAACTTTCTTTGACTCAGATTAGCATATTGAAAAGGCATAATCATACTCCCAGCAGGAGATGAAAATGTCCATTTTTGCAAAAACATTTGGTTTTTGCTGTATTGTGATTAGTTGCACATTATAGCTGCATTATGTTAGGTGTTTTTTAACTGTGAAGCCACATAATATGGTACCTGCATATTATTTATAAAATCCTAATTTTGCTTGGCAAAGGTGATATTAGTATCACATTGGAGGAGTTGCTTCAATGCTGAGAGATCAGAATAGTCCACAAAATACTCTAATGTGCACTGATCTGGATAATCATTCTCCTGAAACATTCTTTAGGCTTTGCTGTGGCTTAGTTTCAACGTGGAAGGTAAACATCAGTGCATATGTGCATCTGAATGGGTGTTTACATGCAGAACTAAAGGAAAAACATAGGTACACATGCAGAAGGCAAAGGAATAATGCTGGTGTAGAACATAGGGCTTCATTAAGTAGTTGTAACTATTATTGAATTATTTATATAAAACCTCATAGTTTGGATTCTGAAAATGCTAATCACTGCTTCTGATAGCATACACATGTTCTTTGAATCAAAAATCAAACTCCTAAAAGCTCTTAGATGTCTGCAGCTCCCTCCCTGGCAGCTGTGTGGTCACAAACTGAGCCAACAGGGGATGAACAGACTAATGAGGAAGGCTTTTGATGGAGGTGGCAGAGCTGAGCATCCACATAGGCAGAAGCCTGAGGCAGGTCTGTTAGTCTGAGCTTACAGAAAGCACCTGCTTCAAAGACAAAGCATACCAACAGCGAGAATAACAACAAGGTGTTTCAAAACTGGCCTTTGTTACAAACCTTTCCTCCTTGCCTCCTTTCTCCTTCTCCTCTCCACCACCCTTTGTGTTGTATTTATTTGGATAGGGGAGTCATGTCAGTGCTTGAGCAGTGGTTAGTTTTACCATACTGAGTAAGAAATCAGATCACAGGGAACTTTTTCTAATGTTAATTAACAGGTAAGCTGCTTCCATGCTTATGATTCATGTTGAAGAACTCAGAGGCTAGCTTACAGTACAGAAAAAAACAAATCCTGCCCTGTATAAACTAGAGGGTGAAGAATGCCATCAGTATGGATAGAAGCTTGGGTTCATGGGTTCAGATCCATGGGTTCAGCTTTTTGGTGGTTTGAGCTGCCTATTTATTGGTTAGGCTAACTGAATTAAATTACAGGAATATTACTGCAAATGTCAGGATAATAAATAACAATGCATTATCAAAATCATACAGATCACTTTCTTGCTCTTTTATTAGATATATTCATGTTCTTCTATATAACTCAGCCAGGGTGATCTTTGCCAAGGCTATATTGTATCCAACCCTCTGCTGTATTCATCATTTTGGCTCATTGTCACCCTGTTTTTGAAAGCCTTCTGAAAAGTTTATATTCTCAAGTCAGATTTTCTCACGCATTGTACTAAAACCACTAGCTTTGTTTACATTCTTTCTTGGGGAAGGGAATATGATGGACTGGTGACTTCACCAGTCTGGTTGAGAGGTGGGATTTCATCTTCCAATCCTCTCACACTTTGCAAACCCTACAAAACTGTGTATCCGTAATAAATGGCTCTCTCTTTTTGGGGGCCTCGGCTGTTCTCTTAATTGTGGTGAAACCCTGTCCTTCTTTCATGCCCAGCTGCTGCAGGTATTACAGCTCATGAACAATAATTCCTCAGGGAAACCTTTCCTGGTCACCACCTTGCTTGCATAGATATGTAGCTTGAATGTTGACAATCCTTTACTGTCATTTCCTTTATTCTTGTTCAGAGTAGAAGTGCATGCAAATGTCAGAGACATAAAAGCGTTTCCAAACAAGAAGATAAGCACTGAGCATGGTTCAGGGTCTGCTGGTTTCCTTCAGCAAAGTCCTTCACCTCACAGTGAAGTCTTTCACAAATAGAGGGCTGCTCCTAGAAATATCATGCATAGGAAGAAGAAGGCTTCACTTAGTGATGGGGTAGGGATAAAAGTGCCCAGCTGACATACTGCAACATGTATTTCTAAAATGCTGAGGAGGTCTAGTTCATGTTTTTCTTATGATTGACAGTTCCTGTCTGCTGACACTTTGTTATTTGCACTGTGGTAAATATCATTCTATCACTAGTAAACTAATCAAACGTTGCACTGGGGTGAGGTCTGACACCCTTTGTTTTGTATAATCTCTAAAGGTGAATTATGCAGTTTTTCAGTATTTCTCTTCTGAGAGTGTGGCTTCCATGTCATGATTACAGGCTCCATAATCCATCACACTGTACAGTTTCAGGGACTGGAGAAGAGGATGCAATTGAACAAATACTCTGGGACAAAGATTTGTGTTCATCAGTATGCATTTAAAATTACATAGTAAGACTGTACCTGTGCAGGGGAGTGCACCACTGCTGACACCCTGCCTGCTCTTCTGGCCAGCTTTGACCATGCACCAGAGGAGCACCTTGGAATAAGGAAGATAGAAAACCTCACAAAGAAGGCTGAAGCACACATTGACATTGATTTTTCATTCTTGTGTAATCCTCAGCAGCCTGATCAATTTATATTTACATGAGTTGCTTTAAATTTTATCCCTGGAGGAAAAACCCTCATGAAAAAGCCTTCGTGAAGAAAGAGCTTCCTTGTGTCCAAAAGGTGACATCATAACAGGCCCCCAGTGAAACCCTCCAGGATGTCCCTTGTGCTGAGGCTGGGCCCTTCCAGACAGTGACTCCTTCTGTGCAACCTGTGGAGTGCTGACATCACCACCCTATCCCTCCCCTAGCATCTAATTTAGGGTACCTTGCAGCTCCAACACAGAAACACTGCTCTCCCCACTCCTGTATTGACAGAAGGGCTAGAAAGCCAATATTATTTGGAAACGCCCTCAGATTTCTCCCTAAATTCAGCTATCCTGAGATCCCTGAACAAGTGTGCATAAAAGCTACTCAGCACCTAAGTCAGGAGGCTTACTTGCTGTTTTCCTTGAAAACTTTGATGCAGCTGAAAATCTGTCCCCTCCTCCCTTAATCCTGCCTTCCCCTTTCTTTTCTGGTTCAGTGTTAGGGATTCAAAATGCCAGGCAGAATATTCAGCAGATAATAGGTGCAAGGATGAGCAAAATAAAATAACTAGGATCAGTGGGAGCAAGCTAACCTTATTCTGTCAGGAAAGATGTGAGTAGATGTATTAGTAGACAAAATAATGTTTGGTTTTGGATTAGGTGTACTGCCCTGAACTCACTGCAGTCATTTAGGTGAAGAACAATATAAAAGTTAAAAAACAGACCAGTGTCAGAAGGGAGGTTCTGGTTTTCCCCAGGGCAAACTAGAAAATTCACACATACCTTCCTATAACTTATTCTATAAGTTCTATAACTTCCTTTGTGACTGGGAGAACATCCAAATGGAAATGTTTTCATGGAAAGTATAATAAAAAAGTGGCTACTACCTAGGTTTCATCAGATGCCTGTGGGTACCAGTGGAGATCAATTGATAAAAATTACTTGTTCAAAGAAAAGTCATAAATTAATTAGATCATTCTACTGGATGTCTGTCATCCTTGATTAAAAGAGTACACCCCTCAAGATGTCATGGCTGAAAAGTGGGAGCCACACAAAAATTTCACTGTGCAACAAAATACCTTGGGATCCATTCTATGAGGTCAATAAAAATGACCTCATTAATCTGTTTTTGAAGTAAGTACATATTTCAGCAATTAAACTGGTAGACATCTCTAGTTCTGTTGGCTCAGAAAGGATGTTTACTTTCCTACCTGCATCTGGCCTCCTACATCAGACAAGACAGATGACTACAGCTTTTCCCCACACAGTCTCAGAAACAGATTGGGATCTCTAGACAGTGATGCACATTGGGAGCCAGAGGAGCTGCCCAACAGATGGCTTGGGAGACTTCAAGCCAGTTCTCAAAAGCAGTTTAGGAATTAAGGAGCTGATGAGACTTGCTTTTACTTGAGAAATGGAATGTTAAAATCTCCTGGATTGCCACACTGCTTCCAAATGTTGGCCTCAAACCCAGTTCTATCGAGGACACAGGGTGATCTAAGAATATTCAGTGGAACTGTGTGGGTGGAAAACCATTTCCAGTTTTTACAGCTATTTAGATTACTGGGAAAGGTGCTATATATCTGATTGTTTGACTTGTACATAGAGCTCATGCATCTCAAGTCAAGTACAACATTTTGAGGTCAGAGCTGCTGACCCAGATAAACAGAAGGATTTGGTGACAGACAATGACTGTAAAGATACTGCAAAGTAAGATAATTTGGTAAAAATGCAGAGAGGTTTTAGAAGAAAGTCTTCGGAAGTTTTCAGGAGTTTTCAGATTACTCTGAAAAAGCATTGGCTGGAACCCAGATTACTTTTATTTGGCATTTTCTTTCCATGCACAGGGAGAACAGAATACTAGATGAGAAGATTAAAAAGTGAACTCTGAGGAAACAAACATCTGAACCAAAGTGAAACAGCTAAACCAAAATGCTGACAGTAGTTAGTTGTGCTGTGAGGTGGGGACAGAGTAAATGTCCACTTGACATGAATAAAAAAAGATCTCCTGGATAGAGATAATTTTTTAAAAAGTATCTTTCTGTCCTGGAAAGCATAAAGATTTTTCACTGAAAAGGAATGGAGTCAGACTAATAACTGAGACAATTTTCAGAAAATACCTCAGTGAGGACAGTCCCTTCCCAGTGGGGAGCAGCACCATGCCAGAGGCATTGACAGAAACATTATCAAGGTCAGCACACAGACAAACGTGCTCAGAATGCCACAGGGGCAGCAGTACCATACTGCTCAACATCCCTACCAGGGGAATGATGCTGAGGACACATTGCTGAGGCATTGTGGCTATTCCTCAGAGGAAGAGGCAGCTTTGCTATGCTGTTCTTCTGGGGATGTATAAGGAAGGGATGCTGATGGTGCTGGGGATGGAGAGTAAGTCCTGAGTTCATGTGGCAGAGGCTACTCAGGTCGGGGATTGGATGGCTCCTTTGCAGCATTATCTGGCTTATCTTCTCATCAAAAAAATGAAGCACTTGCATTTTCAGAAGAATCTGTGCCTACAGCAAAGAACCTTGCTTAGAAGTTGACCTCATATTACTGAAAGAAAGGTTCTGGAGGACACAAAGATAGGTAGCCTGAAGTATTATCAGTAAGAAGCTTCCTTAAATCACAGTAAGATCATAATTCTGTAAATTATTAAGCATTAAAGAAACATAACCCCCTCACTTTTATAATTTTATCATTTTTCTACTACTTTGAATCTAAGTAATAAAAATAAGTGCAAGGATTTTTCACATGCCATTACTGCAGGTGATACTCTATCTGTTTGAAAACAGTTATATCTGTTTTGAATTCACTCTTAAGCTCTTTTATACAGTGTAAAGGGGCCTTAAAAGGTGTCATTTACACTCACACTTTGAAGGCGCTTTACATTGCCAGTGTACCAAACAGAGCCACGCCAGCCTCCATGAAAGAGGAAATCGGGCATGGTTCCTCTAGAAATGAACTTCATGCAGATCTGCAGCCAGCACTGAGAGGTGGAAGGCACCTGGACAGCTGAGGATTAGGAGTACTGTCTAGAGCAGTGTCCATGAGGCTTTGTCCCCTCCCCTCCCCTCCCCTCCCCTCCANAGAAATGACAGCACCAATTCTCTGTGCTATTCTTATTTAGCAGAGCTAAAAATAGGCAATATGATTTTGGCATGAGATTTTATAAGACTCTCTGTTCCCCTGATGACAAAGAAATGACCTGGCACCACCCATCCCAGTGCCAGATCAGGATATGGCATGGAAGAAATTACATCAAGAAGAAGAAGAAATGATAGGGAACCTTTCAACAGAATCTTCTGAGGAGATTTCACTGGGGAGAGCAGGAGACTGAGTGGTTAGTGTGAGGCTAGGAGCAGCAGGAGACAGGATGCAATCAGTGTTCTATAGTGAGAGTAGGCATGCCCCCTTCTTCCCTGCCCTTCTTCCCCTCCATATGAAAGAGCCAAGATTTTTTTTTTTTTTTAATCAGAATTCTGAATCTGATATTCAAGAGACTACTCAGGTTTCAACATCAATGTCTGTACTCAGATAGCACTAATGATCACTCTAGCAATCTTGTCTTTCTTCCTGCTCCCCCACAACACTCCAAAAGCTATTGAGACATAGCTTTTCTTCTGGTTTCATTCTAGAATCTAAATCTCTGCATTTGTCATCAAACAGAATTATCACATTCTGGCCAATGCCACTGAGAATGCAAATGTGGTGAACAAGATCTTTGTAACCTCAGTGTAAAATTATTTTCCAATGAACATTTCAGTAGTATGAGGACTGAGAGAGGTAGTAAAAACCACTCAGTCAAGAAAGAAAGGGCTCCTCTCTGAGCAGAATCACATCTCTGCACCATTTTGATTTCAGAAGAGTTTCACAAGATGGGCTGGGAGAAGTTCTGACCCAAGCAGACTTTCCATAAGTGAAATCTGCTAACAAGTGTCTAATAGATCAATCATGCAAAAGCACTTCATAATTGCTATTGTTTTTCTAGCCCACAGTCATGAATAATTTCTCATTTCCTTCCTCCTTTCTTCCACAGGATGTTACAAGGCAGAGCAGATTGCCAAGAGAGCAAATGAAGGGATGGCACCAAAAGCAGCTGCCAAGTTTGGATTCCTTAGATAGAACAGTCTTATCAACAGCAAAGCCCACGGAAATATTTGGCTTTGAGTAATTTTCTCAAGTACCATGGGCAACAGAAAAAGAGAGGGAGATAGTGAGAGAGATTATTTTGCTCCCTGTTTAATTTTTCTCTACATGGACATCTTTAATTTGGAGTTGAGTTTTTCATGCACATAAGATAAAGAAGTCTAATATGATAAATATGAATCAGATATTTCCCAAATGCTCAAAGGATATTGCTCAATTTGAGAAGACCACTGCATCATGACAAAGCTGTAACTATCTTTTGTAGTTTGAATACACAGTTAACTCAAAAGGAGAATTATTCCCATGCCATGGACATACAGAGACTCAAGCAGCCTCTTGATTATGGAAATTTTGCTACTTGGGTCAGGACTGCCTTCCTAATTTATTTTGGTGAGCTTCACCTGTATGATTTGATTTGTTCATTTCTTTTAGCTTTTACCTTTGATATCTGTTTTGTATTTCTCAGGGGTCTCAAGAGATTAGTGTGGTCTCATGGCTGCTGTTGTTGGTCTTGCACACAGTTAAGTACAGACAAAAGAGACACTTTCAATGATCTTTCTAACAGCAATATAAGTTGTTTCAATGCTGTATGATACTAAGCATGTGGAGTGGCAACTTTCCAGTTTCTCTAGGAGCTGGCAGCTAGTATAACTCCCTAATAGAACAGCAACATATTTCTCTTTCAGATTTGCAGTTTCTAAATGTCACTCTTTTATTGTTGATTTATAGAGATTTTTTCTTGCCAGACCCAACCAGAGCAATAGAATTTTACGAAATAGATATTATATACTCCAAAAATAATGATTCTCCCTTGATTGAATCAGTTATGGGAAAGCATTGTATATTTTGTCTCCTTTAAACAATTTTTTAAAATAAATCAAATGGTTGGATCTATTTGAAAGACAAGTCTTCTAATTTTACGCAGAACATTGCACACTGCACAGAAGACTAAGGATGAATGGTTGCTAATTTACAAACACTTGACCATATATTTAATTCTTGTAAAAGATTGTCACCTCACTGCCTAATTTGATAAATTTGAATGAATAATGCATCTGGTACTGTTCACTGAAAGGTATGCTTCAGATTTCTCTTCTAACATTTCACTTGAACACTCTCATACCCTCCAAACCTATATAAAGTGGAGAAAAATCTAAACAATAAAAGTACTGCATATGAGATTTTAATTGGACAGAGCCAGGAAAGACAGACAGTTGCTAATCAGTCTTAACCCTGTTATTTCGCATGAAGAAAGAGATGGAATTTGGTGGTCACGTCTAAAAAATCAGTATTTGAGGGGCAAAGTTCCAATTTAGAGAAAAGCAATATTAGGGTTTCTACATATTTAACACAGAAGTGGCCCCTAATATTGGTGCAAATGTAAAGAGCTTTGGAATCTTCCCAGGCTCCTGGGCTGTAGTTGAGAAACCTTCAGGTCTGCACGGGTCACTGTGGTCTGTGTCACTCAATTTGCACTGGGCTGTGTTATAAATAACCCCCAGTTCTCTGCTTGACTTGTTCAGTTAAAATAGCTGCCAGTGATGCTCAGCAGATTTGTAGCTTTCATGATCTTTCAGGTCCCAGCTGACCTGACAGCTTCACCTTTGTCCCAACACCATCCACTTTTCCAGGGATGCTGCAGTTGCATCACGTTTGTTTGCCCTGCCCACTCGCGGGGTTTCAGCTCCTCAGGTGAACAGAAGGCTGAGTTTGTTGCAGTTAAGATTTCTGCTGCCTCCTGACTTGATCTACGTGGAAAATGGAGAAGAAAATATCCCTTAGTTCAGGTGTAAAGGCTAAGCCATGGAAATTGCAGCAGCATCTGAACTTTGCTGTCTTGATAGAAACATGCCCAGAAGGGCTGTCAGGGTAACTGAGCCTTGGATTTCTGAGAGAATGTTAAATGTTTGAGAAGCTCTGACATATTTTGAGAGGATCTATTTTCTGGAACTCTGTTAATATGTGGCCGAATATTTTTTGAGAATAATTCTTATCTCTATAGC
Source organism: Chaetops frenatus (assembly GCA_013400775.1). NCBI lineage: Eukaryota > Metazoa > Chordata > Aves > Passeriformes > Picathartidae > Chaetops > Chaetops frenatus. Next base: position 9,122 of record VZTR01015606.1, read on the forward strand.
CATACTGCTCACTATTAAAGAGAACATCGAGGAAGAACAACCTTTTACAGAATGCTATTGAATGTTTTTAAACATCTACTTTAAATGAATTTTAAAAAAAAAAAAAGGCAAATGCCAGCTACTTCAAATATATCAGCTAAATCTGATTTAATATTTCAAGCATATTCCAAAAACTAGACCAAAGTAGGAAGGGGTTTGAAAGAATGTACAGTAACTAGAATTTTCCAGTATCTTCATATTTGTATTTTTTTTAAAGGCAGAAATTAGGCAGCACTGAAATATAAAGTAGGAAGTAGATAAGTGCCAGCATCCTCCAGGGAGTTTTAAGGTGTTACAGATGGAGGTTTTATATTTATATCATGTAAGCAATGTCTTGAGAATCACATGCAGAACCTTGCAAGGAAGGAGAAACCTACTGGTTTAAACAGAACTACAAATATGATCATTTTTTTATCTGAAATGAAAGAGTAGAGCCCATAGCCAGTTTGTGAACTATATTCATACCCTCTAAAGACCTGCTGCAGCAGGAACATTGTGGGCAAGACTGCACTGCTGTCTTACAGGCACAACAGTCCTGCACAAATGTAATTTGGTCATTCACAGACAAGCATCATCCTCATGCAATGGACAGATTGAGCTGTAGTTTGAGATTATCTTGTTTGTAATGAACTCATTACAAAGAATTCTTTAGACAAAGGTTTTCCTTTTCCCATAAAAGAAAGCTGATTTTTTTTCTGTATAGAAGAAGAGGCTTGAATTTTTCAGAGAAGAATTGTGTGGAAATAGTTGTGAAGTTGCTCAGCTTGGCTCAATTGTCTTGCAATGTTTCAGACATCAGCTATTTGTTTTCATGTACAGTGTGCCTATTCTGTGCACAGTAGCCTTGAGTGCAAGCAGAGAAAATGGCCACTTAGACATTTGTGCCCTCAGATTTTGTTCCACAGCCAGAGATCCTGTCCACAGCGGGACCTGGCTCCTGTCCAAGCAAATGAAAGGCAGAAGGCAGGGGTCCTTCTCATAATGTGACCCATCATTTGTGTCCAGCATATTGAACAGTACTTCTACTTTCTACAGAATATCTACATCAAAAGATTAGAATAGGAGGCTTTCATTGAATGCCTGTACAGTAAATACACCAAATATTGCAGTGTATTAAATGGCTTTGTAAGCCCTGAAAAAATATTTTTACAAGCATTATATCTTTTAGCCAGAAGTCAGACTACTGAACAATTCTTGGATAAAATTCTGTAGGCAGTATTTAAGTTTCACAACAAGTGATTTGATTTAAAGGAAGCAAAATGGTTGCTGAGGCCTAAAGATGGTTAACTTAGATGCAGAGCTTAGTCCAAGGCTGAATTTAAAAATGTAAACAGGTTAATTGCCAGTGTGACATAAACCATACACAATTAATGAATATGATATTTAAAGATGTACTTTAGGGTAATAAGTATGTTTTCAGAAAAGCAGCAATACAGAGCAGCAATGTCTTTCCACTCTGGTGCACTACAATGCTATTATAACTTCCTGCAGATTTTAATGAAGTTCAACTGCATTATCTACAGTAACTACTTGTGTGTGTTTGATTAAATTTTTAAATAGACCATCAGAAAATTAAATCACAGGATTTAATGGGGAAAACAACAAAACTGAGAAGATGAAGGACCTTTTAGAATGAATTAGAATACATTGTAGTGGATGAAGTAAAAATGAAAGAGAAAACAAGGAATTGGTAAAACTCCTCAGAGGCACTTGATTACTATTTCTCTTTCTAAATGGCTGCTGAGTAAAAAGGCTCAGTTGATGGCTTTGCCGTATCACAGGTTTGTTTATTTTCCTCTGTATTCTGGTTAGTTGTAATACTTGTAACCAAATTTATTCTGGCAGTAACAATGTATTCAGCATGTTTTTTTAGATGGGAACCTCTATCACTTGTTAGCTTTTCTAGTTCTGTGGCCAATTGGCAACAGAAGCAGTGACATGACCACTGTTCCATTGGAATCAGAAAGTGGAGTTAGGGACTAAAAAAATATTGCTCCAACCCCAGTTCTTGTGACAAGTTACTATTTACATCTGTGTTCATTTTGGGCAGAACACCCAAATAGGAAATCATGAAACTTCTCCAATATGTTAATAAGAAATAGCTCTGTAAATAAATTATATGGAAGGAAATGTAGCAGCTTGTCAGAAGAGTTTCAGAAGCAGATTGGATCAGATGTTTTTGTTTTAGCCTAGCAAAAAACAAACAAACAAACAAACAAACCAAAACAAATCTCCATTATAAATAAAAAAAGATTGTTTGCTTTTCTGCATTGGATGTCTCTCTTTTTTCAACTTGCATAATTTTTTCTCATGTCAAATGGCCAATCCAGGAAAGCCTAATCCAAAACTGAAAAGGAGACATCTGAAAACATATTTTGTTTCAAGAAGGACAAAAAAGGAATTGATATTTTTGACTGATGATAGTCAGAATTACTGTGTCTACTGTCAATTTCATGGCTTTTGTTTTGTTTTGTGCTTTTTTTTTTAAATTTATGAAAATCTCAAGGCTCTGCCATATTTTCTGCTTAATTTTTCTGGCAATAGATATTGAACTGGAAACACAAATTTGTCAAAATGTAACCATTGGAGTTTCCTTGACCCAGTTGCTATTGGTCTATATTGAACTGCCATATTCCTGCTACAGGGAGAAAGGAAGTTCCCCTTCACACTGACACACAGCAAACACATCCTGACAAAACTCCAATGTATTTGCACTCTGTGATGCAAACCAGCACACAGTAGCATGGGGACAACTAGGAGAACTCACTTCCCTACTGCTCTGAACTGAATTACAAATGTTGACATGCTTTAACAACTTCACCGAGGTCTCCTCACACCTTGTCATGGAATTTCTGTTCATGGCAGCTTGTTCTGGAGTCTTTAATAGGAGACAAATCATGAATACAGCATTTGTCATCTGTTTTGGGTGATATCCTGTGTTGCTATCAATTCTTTCTCATCTGCTCCAGCAACATAAAAGGCATTTTAATAGATGTAATGCTTTTGCAAGGTGTTTGGTCAGCAGTGCTAGAGTCTGGGTTCTCACAGGGAAGGTTTGCACATTACACGTTACTGATAAGTCCCTGAAGATAGAAGGATCACTTCTTGTGAAAAGGGATAGCTCACATTTCTGGTGCATCAAATTGTGACTTGTCAATACTGCACAAAAACCTGTTAAATTTATCACAAGGATTTTACTATATGTTTTTGTATTTGTTTGGGAAATAAATGCACACCTTATTTGTATAAATGACTGAAAAGCTACCAGATTAAAATTACCTGCTGTCCCATGCAACTGACTGATACTGATGATCTAGGTGTGACAGCTTCTAGATACCAACCCCTTTGCCATCTGGTCTCCCAGAAAAAAAACCCCTTACTTTTGCTTTGAAAACAGCTATGCCATATGGCAGCATAGTACCTATTTAAATTCTCATGGCTGAAGTATATCCTTTAGTTTTCATGAGCATTCTTGAAACTGCTTTGCAGACATCTGTCATTGGAATAACATCTATAATACCCATGTAAAAGTGTGTCATACTTTTTTTTCAATATTCTGACTCTCCTCTTCTCTAACAGATACCTTTTTCTTATTCATTCACCAAACACACATAAGATTATATGTTCTCATGAATATATTTGACCTTTAAGCTGCTAAACACTATGCGTGTTCAGCGACTAATGCATCATGATTCCTTTGTAAAGTGTTCTGATCTGGCCTGCAGTCAGAGCACTGGAAATAATTCTAGCACCTTAGCTTGATGAGAAGTAATTGTGTTAGTTTATCAGTTTTTGAAAATACACTTTAATTTAGGTCCAAGGAATGCTCAAATTTCAAGCAGCTAAGTTCCCAACTCACACCTCCTATTTAGACAGAATGCTATCTACTAATCAACACTAAAAATCAAATTGCAATTTTCCAGACTGCTAAATTAATATGGTTTTAGCCTTGGTGAATTGTAACAAAAATATATTTTTGCATGAAAAGTAAATTGTTTGTAATGCATCTGTAAGAAAACGTCACTTCTCTTTCTGCATAGGCATAGGCAAAGCCAATAGTATGTGAGTGTGAAGCAAGAAATAAAAAGTGCAGCAAATCTTATTGTTAACTAGTGGCTTTAAAGAAGGCATTTCCAAACATCATGTGAGCAAAACTGTTTACCTTTGATGCCTCTTGCTGGGCTTCTAACCTCAATGTGAAAAACAGGTCGAGGTGGATCTCAGAAGTGCAGAACAACCTCTGCTCCCGTTGTGATGAAAGAGTCAATTGTGGCACCCATGCACTGTCAGAGGTAGCCTGCCTGCAGGCAAATGACAGAAAACGTGCTAGCGTGAGAATAATTAAACAAACAAATCTGGTTTAGACAAAAGCAGAAACTTTCCCAACAGTAATCTATTCCAGATTGCAATTCAACAGCTTTCTTTGAATTCTCAAGGGATCTGTGTAAAATGAGAACCAACAGATGACAGAGAAATAGAGGGCAATCTTTTGCACTGGGTTAACATTCCCGCCAGGTTCAAAGACCTCAGGATAACATCTACACGGAGTTATCAGATGTAAAACACTGGGCTTAGAAGGCAGTTGTGTCACAGTAAAGAATTGTCTTAGTGGCTGTTGTCACACAAGTAATCTATGAGCAGTCCCGAGCTATACCAAATAGAGTGAAGTTTCTTTTAACTCTTACATTCAAAACACTGGAAACACAAGTGAATTCCTTTTGTCCAAAGTCACATTTCAATGGCATGCTTGGCTGCACTCACAGGGAAGTGCTGGGGAGCAGGAGGCTAAAATTTGACTGCTGCTTTCCCTGTGAGCCAGCAGACGCCACGCTGAGGTTAAACAGAGGGAAGGAGTGCAAGAAGGCACATGCACAATACCTGGAGGAAGTGCCTCTGAGGAGCCTGGACCTACCAAAGACAGCTGCCACAAGCCCAGGAATGACCAGACCTCCAGTCTCTCCAGCACAACATCTGTTTTCAGCCCGGCTTGAATTCCTGAGATGAAACAATTTTTCAGCATGGGTCAATCCAGGTCAGGCATCACTGGCTATGCTTGGAATGCTGCCTTTTCTTCTTTACTTAAATAGTGTTTTAGATGGCAAATCTGCCAAACTCTTCAACTATATGCCTTGTCAACTGCAGTAGCCTGCAGAAAGGGTTTACTTTCTGATAAAAAATCACTTATTTTCTTCAGCCAAAACTACAGGCTACGCAAATCATCCTAGACAGAAGTACATACCATTCCAGAGCTAAAGGTAAACTATTGTTAAAACAGAAGACAATTTCAGCTAAGGACTGGATCCTAATTTTATTTTGCAATTACACAAGTCATTATTAGTACAAGTAACTGGAGTTTTGCTAACGTATTTGTTTCTCCCTCGCACTCCCTGACTTTCTTTTCTCCACATTGGAAACAATCAAAGTTCCATAAAAGATGCGGTTTCCTTTTGGGAGAGAAGGCAGCCAAGCTCCAGGGGTTAGTTTTGCTTGAATTAACCTGGTCTAATAAGCTGTCTAAATCTACCTGTTTTTTAACTACCTGGACCGCTAAAAACACCTCTTTTTTATCACACAGATCTGTTTTGTCAGCTTTGATTTCCCTTCCCTTCTCACCTATCAATCTGTTACCAGCTGCTGTCGTCTGTGAAATACCAGTGAAACAAGATGCAGTTATGGTTTACTGGCACGGTCTGGTAGCATCTGCTCTGGAAGAAAAGGGCAAGCAGATGCCCAGGCCCAGAACTTAGGATTTATCTGACACACAGCTTGGTGTGGGGTTAAATAAAGGGCCTAGCCAAGCAAGGGAGCACATTTGGTTGGGAGTGCTCTGCTGGGCACACTAGTGTAGTTAAGAATCTATGAAAAACCATCATGAATCAGACCAGTATCCTTCCCCAAATGTGGCCAGCAACAGATGCAGAGGAAAACCAGACAGAAGTGAGATTTACCTAGAAATATTTCCCTAGTTCACCATGATTTGCAGCATGTTAAATCCGCAAGACCAGAGAATATTGTTTTAGTATTTAATAGCCCCTGACATATTTTTCTATGTATTTGCATCAATTGTTCCATAGCCATGAAACTTAGCACCCTCAGTGTCCTGTGTCTCCAACACTGGGAGAAGATTTATTCTCCATTTTCATTACTAATTAATCTGCAAAGGCCCAGTTGTCTTTTGGGGAGAGCTAAGAACTTTAGTTCTTCCTTCTAGAGGGAGTTCAGTCCACTACTCCTCCACTCTCATGCCTGACTGACACTCTCAGGCCCTGTAAACCAAAAGGGGCCTCTTCCTGTATCCTTAACAGATGTTTATCCAGTCAGGGTGGGCAGGAAGTCCTCTCTCTGCAGAGAGACCTTGAACAGCTGGATGGATGGGCAGAGTCCAGCAAGATGACATTTAGTAAGTCCAAGTGCCAAGTCCTGCATTTTNAGGAGGCAACAAGGCTGCTGAGGGGCTTGGATGGAGCACAAGCCCTGTGAGGAACAGCTGGGGGAGCTGGGGTTGTTTAGCCTGGAGAAAAGGAGACTCAGAGGTGACCTTATCACTGTCTACAACTTCCTGAAAGGTGGTTGTGGCCAGCTGGGGGTTGGTCTCTTTCTCCAGGCAGCAACTGACAGAACGAGAGGACACAGTCTCAAGCTGCATCAAGGGAAATACAAGTTGGATATTAGGAAGAAGTTTTTTACAGAAAGGGTGATAAAATGTTGGAATGGTCTGCCCAGGGAGGCGGTAGAGTCACCATCCCCGGATGTGTTTAAAAAAAGACTGGATATGGCACTTGGTGCCATGATCTAGTTGAGGTGTTAGGGCATGGGTTGGACTTGATGATCTTGAAGGTCACTTCCAACCTGGACATTCTGTGAATTCTGTGAATTTGCTGCTGCACTATTACAGATGAGGATATATTTGGTTCTATAGGGTATATATATCTCTTTAAGATATGTATAGATTTATGAGGAGATATACACAGTGATATAGTATAGATTAAGGCAACATTAGGATGCCTTAAAAACTGTAGGGAAATCACTTCTGGACATGCTGTGGGGAAGGTGGCATCTATGCATTCCCACCACTGACAGGGCCTCCAGCACTCAGCAAGCACTTGTTCAGGAAGCCTACATGGCTGATGCAAACGTAGAGCTCCCTGTAACTACTTCTGGCACAGCACATCTGGTCCAAATTTCCGTTTGGCAGTCTGTGCCTCTTTTCACAAAAGCTTTGCAGAAAGATCCAGGAAAAGAAATTGTTTCACCTGTATATGAATGTAGAATTGTAATTTGCCTTCATAGTGCTGCACAATTAATAACTTTTTTCTTGGATAACACCATAATATATTTTTTAATGAATTTACAGAAACAGTTCCTGAGCCATTATCTCTCACATCTGAGGTAGCTATTTATACCAGCTGCAGAGTTGTCTGCTGTTTCATTTTCCCAATACATTTTCAATATAAATTTCCAATGCAATCTAAGCAGACCAGTAATAATAAAATCTTATTTAATTATGGTATCAGCTCACTATAATTTTTCTAAATTATCTTTCTAAATTGTTTAGCTTTTACCATGAATTCTATTATCTGCTTCCAGATCTTCAACAGTAATTCACTCTCTCCTAAAAATGCAATGCTGGAATGCACATGAGAGCCTAACATAGCCCACAAAAAGTTTAAATATATGCAAAAAAAAAAAAGCCCAAAAAAATTTTAAAAATAAAAAAAAAAAAAAAAAAAAAAAAAAGGATATTTTTTAATCAAAATGTCTCTAGTTAAGTGTTTACAGTTTACTGCCAGTCAGACTTATAATTGTTTCAAACAAGACTGCAATCACTTATGGCAGTGTGTTACAGAAATAGATGAGAAGATATCTTGGCTCAAACAAGGTGTCAATTAAATGTATCAAGCCATCACAAGTGGCAAAGGCAAACAGCTCAGCAAGATGCAATCACTTCTTAATGATAAATTAGTGGCAGCAGCAAGAAAACAGTCAAGGTCTCAGAGGCCTCACTTTTTGCCCTTGTTTCTTGATCACTTTGCTCCACCCTGCATATATAAATTTTGGTCCCTGCCATGCAACATTTCTTTCCAGTGAATAAACAACATTTGGTTCACTTTGAACAACAAACTTTCTTATACTTCATCAGCCAGTTTATTAGAGCATGAAGGAAAATTGGTCATGACTTCAGCTCCTGTACTGCTGGAATTAGCAAGCTGGATGATGCCAGCACTAAACTTGGAAGAGCTAATGGTAATTAAAATCTATTTTCAAATACATCTGATAGTTTTAAGGTGAAGTACTTGTTATTCATGTGAATTTCCAGTCTGTGTATAAAAAAAAAAAAAGCTACTTTCTTCAGGAAGGTGTCAGCTGTGGGAACAACATAATTAGTTATTAATTAATTATTCATTCTCTCTGATATAGCATTTGCTTTCTTTTAGCGAGTATATGGCTGTATGTGTCCTCCAAAGTCTTTGGGCAAGGAAAGCTTGAAAATAGAGTTTACAAGCATTGTTATTTTTAGTTACTCTGTTTTACACACACACACACACACACACACACACACATACATATATGTATATATCTCAGAAAGATATAACAAAATAGTGCTAATATTGAAGCTGACACAAATTATCAGTAGCTTTATTATATTTTGACAAAAGTGCAAGTAACCCAACCAGTTAATTTTCCCTCAGGAGCATCTGGGTAAAATACTTTATATTACCAAAGTACTCTAACAACTAGCTCAAATGTGACTGTTCTTCCAAAAGGTAATCTTAATTATTCAACATATTCACACTATGCAGGGTGGAAAATAAGGGGAAGATAATAATACTTTGTTTTCCACTTTGTTTTCTAAGCCTGCTTCCAGGCTAATTCAATCTATTTGATCAGTGGGAGGGACATGGGATAGATTAAAAAAATGTTGACTATCAGATCACCAGGGGATTTGAATTAATGTTCTTTTGCACAGAGTGGAAGCATATGGGCCACAGAGTGCAGTTCTCCTTGGAAAATTACTGTCAAAACAGTACCATCTCTATTAACACAGCTGCTGACTTGTGAAGCAGGAATCAGATTTTACTTGAGTTAACCTTCAAAAAGCAGTTTCAGAGTTACTGCTTACTAACAACCTCTTGCTACACCAACAATATAGCCTAATAATAGCTTATGCAAGTCACACCTGTACAACTCAACAAGTGCTACTGTAGGATATAACATTCTATAGACCCTCTTATGATAATATGAAGGAAGGAAAGTCATATTCATCCACCCTGACAATTGCTATCAAGATCCCATTTTACAGCAGGAAAATGGGAAAGCACTTTTGATCAAATACCCTTCATATAAATAATGGGAATCTCACAGTATGGGCTTACTGCTCAATTTGCCTGCATTTCAGCTGATTTCCAAGGCTGAAGTTGTCTTTGTAGCTAATCAGATACAGACATTTCTTTTAGACATTTCTCCCACAGATGTTCTAGCTGGCTTCCCCACCAATTTCCATAAAAAATAGGGAGGATCTCTCATGTGTAATTTCTTCATGTGCAAGCTATGAAATATTTTATCTGAAAAGATCATTAATGTGTGAAAGCTAATCTCTAAGAATAAAAAGACACTGCAGCTAAAGCTTTATCTACACGTTAAGTAAGACTGCACCCCAGTAAGCAACTTCGTCTGCAGAAGTCCCTACCCCAGAAGTCCCTACGCCTCTCAGCATGTACCAGAAAGGGGTCATGAGGAATTCTGCTCAAAGCACTATAAACTTACAGCATTAAAAAATGACAGATTTTGGTTTCCTTCACAATACTAAAGAAAAAGAGACATCCCAGCTATTAAAAGTGCATTCAACAGTTGCATGAATTTATTGCATTGGTTTATTAATGTCTTAAAAGAAATATAATTTAAAAAAACCTCAAAACAATGCTACTGCATCAAGAGAAGTTTTTATATTTCTGATACTTTCAGTAGTACAAAATGTAGGTCTCTGACCTCATTCATCACACATAAAGACTTACACAAGTCTCCTATACAAATGTGACTAGTGCAGATTTTTATAGTGAAGAACATCAGGATACCAGTGGAACGTGCATGTTCAAATACATTATCTGTTGGTTCTCCATTGTGTCTATTACACATCAAGATCCCTCAAGCATACTATTTTATTTTTCATATGCATCAAAATTTATGTAATTAATTTTTAGAGTCACTCGAGATTCTGACTGCTAAATAGAAGAAATATCTAAGGAACCTGTTTTAGATGTGCAGGTAAATGTTTGGGCTTGTGAGTACAGTGCACATAAACATGTTCTTAAGCAAGAAAATTGCTTGAGTGGTTTGGTTTCAGTCTGAGTAAAGGGTTTGTTCTAAATTCAGAATAATCCTATTCCATAAAGCTGCTAACAGTAGGACACGCATTCTGCAGCTGTCTTTGGCAAATATATGAGGAATACCTCACATATTTTGAGGTTCCCTGTATTCACTATGTATTTGTGCAGCTCTTTTGAAGTAGATGACTCATTCTTCTCAGATAAAAAAAGCAAACCATTTGCTCATAATTTACTCTCTTTTAACATTTACCTTCTCTATAAAACATTATGAAAAATGTTGGAGTTTCCCCTTGCTATTAAATATAAAAACCTCATGGTTTCTTTGAAAGATAACTGATGAGCTCAGTTTAGGACACCTAATTGCTTTCTTTACTATTACAGGAGTCAATACAATGCAAGTAACACACACACAAGAAAGTTACTTAATAAGGACAAAGTACGTTGTGTCACAGATGGTAATTCAGCATCCTCACACTAAAACTGAATGACATATTATTATATTTTTGCTTATCTGCTTTTTGAATAATTGCATTTATAAGTTTTAAAGCAAATCATTGTTCAAGGCTGAGCTTTGCCTGAAGTCACCTGAGAATACACTCATGAGTCTTTGGACAATAGGCTACAGTGTAAAAAGCAAGGCAAAATTGTTACTTTTCTTGATTCTTCTTTTCCTTTTCTCTTTCATATCTTGTACTTTGTCCTTAAGGGTTGGTTTCAGTGCAATGTGAAAAATTTCTGCAGATGAGACACATTTCAGTGGGCGCTTCAACCTTTTAAAAACAAAGTAGTTGGCATTACAGTTTTGCAACCCATGGCAAGGAGGGAACACTAACATTCAGACACTTCAAATTATTACACAAAATAATTTGAACAGCATCAAAAGCAATAAATGTTCCATAGGAAATCAATCTGGTAAATTTTAAGGGCATTATAACTATTCACCATAACTTGTTCAAAAACTGTAACTTATTTGGTACTCCATTAAATTACTTTAGCCCTTTTTTTATGAATAAAGTTATTCAATTCCATGTAACTATCGAATAATTTTTTAAAAAGCAATTTGCAAAATCTAAACTCTCATATATGTTTTTGTTTGTCTCCTTCGGTTCATTTCTCTTATCCAGCTTTTTATGAGTCACTTGAATTACTTCTGAATTGCAAACACATTTGGGTGATTTAGAAAACTGTAAAAAGAGGGACTCCTCCTGGATTATTAAAATGATGACTGCAAATCTAGGTGTTTTTAAAAGCCTTTTTATAACTTGCTTATGCATGGCTTTCTCAAATCATCACTGCAGACTGGTACTGACCTGAAAAGGGAAGGTACCCTTCAGTTCCTGCTGCTGCTTCAGAATTTATATTCTGAAAAATGATGCAGAATTGCTGAAAAATTTGCCTTCTCTAAATGATTTAGCTGTTAACAAGTCAAGAATGTATTTTTTCATAAGAAAATTACTTCTTATCTAAAAAAATTACAATTCTGTCATGAATACGGTTACTTAAAATGCTGGTTTTTGTGGAAGATTTTGGAGCTTAGAAGTGCCTTTTGGCTTACATTTGCTTTCTCTGCTGACAGCAAGAGAAAAACAGAGGTGTGGAAATGTCTGCAAACAGCACAAGTAAGTCTGTTAAAGAGATACAGAACATTGCTCTGGGGGAAGAAAACATGCTTTTCAGAACAGGAAAATGTGTAATGGATAATGGAAGATCAGTTGTAAAGGAAAATAAGCCATTGCCTGGACATCAGGATGGCGTGGCAAGTATTGCACAGAAGAGCCTCTTCAGCCTTCTACTGAAACTGGGTATGTCCAACTCTGCCTTGGAGAATAAAGCCACACGGGACACTTTTGCTTCACACACTCACAGCACACACAAAATGTTTTGCTGATTAATATAAAACTAAATGGTGTGCAAGTGGTTTATGCCACCAGCTTTTTGACTGATACACCTCTAGCGGAAGATGTAGACAATCTGGTGCTATAAAACTTTCTTCATCCCAGACAGAGCCAGGGGAAGGAAATTAGTACCACGTCTGCCCCAAAAAAATTAAGAGAGTCAAAAGAATATCCACTGCCTCATCCAATTTCTGGATTTACAAAGAGGCTGTTAGGATTTTCACAACTTGAAGGCAAGTGAGAATGCAGATGGCAGAGAAAAAGCTTTCCAGTGGGGGAGCAGAAATACCCCCCAATACTCTGACCACGGAAATCACAGGGAAATCATCCTTCCTTCTAACACTTCAAAATATCCAAACTGGGCCAGAGCATTGTAAGGACATGGGCACATCTCCTGGTAACATGCCATTTGGCTCTGGGAGTAGGGGCTCAGGAGCTTCCTCTCCTTTCATGTAGCCACCTCAACAGGGCTAAGAAGCAATGGGAAAAATTCACAGATCAAAATCTGTAATTCCATCTCACGAGGTTGCACTACAACTAGGAAAGGAAATTCTGTGTGCGAGATAGCTGGAAGTCACTGCAGTCCTGTGAAAGAGGGCTGCCCCAGGAGACACCAGGGCTCAGAGAGGCAGCATGGCAAATGCACTTGGCCATACCCTTCCCCAATGACATCACTGGGAATTCCACCAAGCCATTGAAGCTATTTTGCCTTGAAGTCCTGCTCTGTTACGCACGAGGGGTTTCACTTTGACATTGGATGTAGGCAAATATGAAAATTCCTGTATTTGGCATATGCCTAGATTTTATTAAAATACACTGTCAGTTTCCACCTGTGTCAAAAGCCATGTACATCAGACCTCTTGTGGGATGTTCTTGAGAGTATTGATTCCAAAATGGCTCTGCTCTCCTCTCCCTATCACCTGGAACACAATTCCATGTCTTCTTGTGTCTCCTCATGGAATAAGTGTGTTTTGACAGGTTGTAGAGCTTCCTATTTAAAAATTTCCCTTTTCGTCTGGCAATTGCTCCATGTCATCAACTCATTTAATTTTTTCATTTATTTTTAATAGCAGAGAAAGAGAACCAGTAATAAACTGTATTTCCAATTACTTTCTTGGTATAAAGTCTAGTGCTTTTGGGACACAGGTGCCATTCTAACTGTACTTTGCCTCTTCACATTTGCTACTCTTAGCACCCACAATAACCGCGTATTAACTGAAACTTAAGGCAGTGGCCTCTTTTCTAGATCACGGCAGGGAGAAACCAATATTTAAGCTTTATACATCTCTGTGATCCAAGACAGGTATATGGGGAAATCTTCCTCCATGGCAAGGGGAATAAATCTGCTCAAAAATTCAAATGGAAGAGAATATGCAAAAATAAGTGGAAGAGTGGCATAGCTGAATTCCAAAATAAATTAAAAGTCTCAAGGAGTTAATGACATAAAGACCAGGTACAGGCCACAAACAGTGCATAACTAAAATGTTACTGTGGAAACTAAAGAAAAAATAAATCCCACCGTAAATGTTGAGCAATAGCCTTGCCAAACACCCCACTGATATACTGGAATGTACAAAACTGTCAAACTCCAATTTTATAATCAAACTCCACCTGCATAATCCTCTGTGTTATTCTAGACAAAGGCTGAGGTCCTCAACAAGCAGACTAACACTGAGAATGAGAAAAAAGGTGCCTTCATGAGGAAGTATGAGCAGGAACTGAGGGTGATCCCAGCACAACGGTCAAAGAGCAGGGCACAGTCACAGTGTCTCTGGAGACAGCAGGTGAAGACAGTGCAGATGGGTAGAGCCCATTCATCAGAGCCCCAAACCTGGTTAAGTGATGAACCTGTCCAGGGTACTTCCAGGGATTCCAGTCAGGAGTGGGAGCACACAAGGCTGGAGGCAGAGAGGGTTACAATGCACTTTTAAGACTCACCCAGGGGACGGGTACACCTGCTGACACTGCTCAGGGCAGGACTGGGGCTGCTCAGGGTACCTGAGGCCAATCAGTGCTCTCAAGGCCCTGAAACAGTAACATTTACATACAATGTGCTTTAGTACAACTTAGGTGCACTTTTGTTAAACAAAGTCAGACATGATGCCTTATCAAGGAGAGTAGGGTTGTTTCTGGCTTTTGGTCAGTTTATTACTGTTGTTTTGGTTTTTTTGCAACTTGTGCTTCTTTTTGATAATGTGAAATAATCTGAACAATTATGAGGCTATTAATTAAAAGGAAAAGCAAACCTGCCAACCATATAAATAAGAAAGTGTTATATCCTTTGAACTCCAGAAAGTATGCAGGAGTAAGCCACAGTCCTTGTCCAATGAACCACAGAGAGAGAAGCAGCACGGCCCGACGCCAGGACATCTTAATAGCAGGCATTACGAGGGGCAAAAGGCAGAGATACCACACAAAGTACTGGGATGTGCATACTTTGTTAAAAGTCACAAAAATAGCGGTGTGTAGGAAACAACTGAAGGCGAGGTCTCTGTAGAACGCTATGGACACAACCAGGAGCAAAAGCAGCTGGGGCAGGAAAGCTGCGAGCCCAAGGGCAAAACTCCACTTGCTCTCTGCTGTCAAGTACAGCATGTAGAAATAGGGAGAGAAGTTATGACGGATATCCCTCCTGGTCAGGTGATACAGGTAGGCATGCTCCAAAAACTCCCATCCGTAGAGGTGATAAAATACCACGGTCAAGGCAGCCAGCACCGATCCAGCAACCGTTCCAAAGAGTAGCACGTCGCGGTTCAGCACCTTTACAAAAAGGTGCCAGAGGCGCGCCATAAACGTGAGCTTCGTCACCGTTTTGTCACCCCCCGCGTCCAGCGCCCCTTCCCCGCGGCCCGGCCGGGTGCGCAGGCGGAGCGCTATGGGCAGCGCGTAGGTCAAGGGATATATTTTCATGTGCACGGCCAGTCCGTAGCACACGGCGGCCTTGCCCACGCTGCCCGCCTCCACCCAGTACAGGGTGGCGAGCACCAGCAGCGCCACCAGGGCCTCCGCGTTGCCCCGGCTGGACACGGCCATGGGCAGGGGGTTGAGGAGCCAGGCGGCGGCGCAGCACCCACAGGCGCGGCCGGCGGCGGCCCCTCGGCGCCGCAGGGCCCGGTACGCGACGACAGCAGCCGCCAGGTCCCCGGCCACGAAAAGCAGCTTCCCGAAGGCCTCGCCGAGGAACACGTTGGGCGTCAGAAGCCAGGCCAGGAGCGGCGTGTAGCGGTACGTGGCCCGCCGGTAGGGCGAGCGCCCCTCGGTCACCAGCCGCGCCGCGTCCGTGAACACCCGGTAGTCGACGTCGGTGTAGCGCACCCGCATGGCGCGGTCCTGGTGCAGCCCGTACAGCACCAGCGCCAGCCTCGCCAGCAGCCCCGCGAGCAGGGCCGCGCCCAACCCCGCCATCCGGGAATGCGGGACCGGGGCCACGCGGGGCTCGGGCGTTCCCGGCGCGCAGGGGGCGCGGGGGCCGCGCTCGGAGCCGCTTCCGCCGGTGTGCGCGGGGAAGAGGCGGCCCCGCGCCT